>JAUTBS010220433.1:0-11566 GCA_032361285.1 Aequorea victoria | reverse complement strand
TGAACCATGGCTAAGCTCGGATTGCAATTTCTATTAAATTTCAGTTTCTTTTGTTGGCATGTAATACTTAACACAGGGAAAACAATGTGTATTGCAGGAACAAGTACTATTATTATATGTTAAATATTGATCAAGTGTGGGATGGTTGTCTTAGTATAACCCTATTTAATATTATTATGTCTCTTAACGACTCAAAAATTTTGGGGCGTTACAAAGTATGTGGCAGATAAGTTGGAGAAATATAGGTAAAGAGAAGTATCTTGAGTAGGGGCATATTGTTTAAGTCAGGTTAGCCAAGGAGTTTGGCACTATGTTTTATTATCTTTACGCTGTGATGGAAAAGATACCGAGAGATCTAGTTATGTCAAGAGTATAATAACGTTAAGCATTATATGAGATACAATTTAACATGGGATTGAAACTTTGAATCTGTGGGTAATATGACCCTGATGATACTCTTATTGTGGTATTTAACTTGGACTTTGGGTTGAAGTGTATACATACGACAAACGATCGTGAATCATACATTCAATTTGATTAAAAGTTTGTTTGGAGAATGTGATGGGTTGTACTGTTCGATTGACTTGATGGGTGGAGGAACGTGTATTTCTCGTTAGAAATAGTAGTGTGAACTTTAGCTATGATGAATAATGATATTGACACCAAAGGATTCTATGAGTAATATTAATTCTTCGGGCATAAAGGGTTTAACAAACTATATTACAAGAGTGGAGTTGGTAAGCACGTGGAATAGAGTATGTAAAGTAAATTATGATAATTTAGAAATGATCGATAACTAGAATACTGAGATGCCCCATATGTGCTAAGTAAATTGTTGAAAATGAGAACATATCACTATTACATGAACTTAAAATTTTATAAGTGGCGTGAGAATGATGGATAAGGTTTTTTTTATCGTTTGCACATATGTTTGGACTAGAGATAATAGTTTTCAGGATAGTTCCAAGTTCCAACCTTAGTTAAGGATGTGAAACGTAGAATGAGATATGTGCACTATGAAAGGGGCCATTGATTTATAATACCCTCATTGTACTTTAACAATTAATGTTATTTTTGGGAAAGTGGTAAGTTGTTATGTGATGTGTGTGATCCAAATACTCAATGTCGAATATACATTGAAGGATCGAGTAAGATCACTTTGTTATGTGCAAAGTGATAAGTGGAATGTTATAATGATAATTCGGGGGAGGCAATAGAAGTTGTCTCTTATGAAATTATAGGAGGTGGAACCTCTTTCCTTAACACCCTAGCAAAGGTAGATAGTTTTGACATTGAGAACAACACATCTAAGATTGTGACCACATCTACAATACCAATAGACTTTAACGGGACGTGGTGATAGAGTGACGAGTGGGTCTGTGGGACGCTCATAGAGGTTTGTGCGCCTTAGCACACTTTTTGTAAGAACTCTACCACAGTTCGTTAGAGCGAAAGTAAATTTAAACATCCGTCGCATTGACTGACATTTCTAGATGAGCTCATGACTTGTTTGATCTGCTTAAGCATATGTTAGGGATTCTTAGAGATTGGTCAAGGAATTGAGAATTTTATTGAAAGAAGATTTAAAGAATAGTACACTTATTCGTTAGTAGAGAGAGTAAAATAGGTGAGATTAGCATATAATTTGAGTCATGTGTTGGAGAGATAATGATGTAATTCCTAACGATGGAGTTAGTAAGGGGACACAAACGACACCACCCAACAACAGATGTTTACGCGATGGAAGAAAGATATGAAACGACATGAACATGTTAGCTATAGTAGATGAAAATGATGTGGATGACTCATTGTTATGGAAACACATTTTTAATTCCTAAGAGACCCTTGACAAATTCAAGTCTAAATGACGGTCCTTATGATGTTTTTGCTCACCTCACAAATTATATTCTTGATATAATAGGAATGTAACTTGTAGAATTGTAAACTTAGAATTGAATAACCATTGTTGGATAACACTATTAGTGACTAGATTAGGTTATAAACATGGGGATGATCAATATGGAATGACGGGATTGAATGCAAAACAACAAATGAGTTTCTATTACAAGTAGAAGTGAGTTAGAATTCAAAAATATAACTTTGCATTGGATGGCGACATTATTGTTCGTGGAATGATTATTTAAAAGGTGCATTCAGGATGTATGAGAGTTAAGTGATAGTGAATGAATAAGAGTTTCACATGTACTTTTACTTCTTGTGATTGATTTAGTAAGGAATTCCCAAAAAATGCTTAATTAGGAGATCATTAGATCTTGAAAAAACTATAGTTAATAATCACTTATAACTTGGCATCTTTTGCTTTTGAAATGAGATGAAGCGAACAATTTTGTTTGGGTTATCATGGATTGATTGACAAGATTTATTAACCAATGAAGATGTTGTTTACACACGATAAAGTGACTCAATTGGGGCACCCGTGCCTTAAATGATGGAAGGGGAAGTCAAGGAAAACATGACGAACATTTTAAAGATTAGCATAACTAGACATCCGCAAGCGGATTGATAGTCGAAAGCAGTTACTCAAGATCTTGGAAGAATGTTCCGAGCTCACGCGCTAGTTGGTCAGGGAAGGTGGAAGTAGACATAATGTTCATAAATTATGTAGGCGACTAGAGATATGGCTCATATGAGGCACTATGATGGATGTTTAAGGATTTTGGTTTGTAAGAGTAAAGTGGAGAGTTAAAGCCTTCGAATCTTAGTTAGTACAAGAGATATAAGATAAAGTTGTACGGAAATTATAAGAAGAAAGGACATGATCGATGGAAGATTACGCTGATAGTCAAAATATGAGAGCTAACGAGTAGCTTTATGTTTTATGAGTTTCACCCTTAAAAAGTGAATTGAAGGTGGATGAAGGATAAGCTAAGATTGAAAACAAGTTAATGGTTCATTAACTAACTTTTGAAATTAAGTTGATCAAGTGACAAATTTAATGACGTCAGGATTTGAAGGGTGACATAACCGATAAAGTTAAGAAAAGATTGAATCTACAAGAAGGGACTAATTCAAATCTTGAAAACTACGTAAAAGGATATGTAGAAAGAGTGATGGGGTCCTTTTACATTCAGTGAGTTAGATTTCAGGACAAAAAATTTATAAGGGGAGGATATTGTGACACCCCACATTTTTTTTAATTGATAATTAAGCACTAAGTGTCATAAAATGATGATTATCACCCTAAACCCTAGAGATTAATTAACTCTAAACCCAAGGTATGTATTTGACAGAAGAACCAAAATGGGCCTAAAAGGTTGGCCCAACTCAATAAGACTTAAAACTTTTAAACCAATTGAATGTGGTCCAAATGAATGTGGGCCTAAACAAAAACCTAATTCAACCTAAGAGTTTCAAGAGGCCCAAAACTATATGGGTTTAGGTGAGGCCAAGGTTAAAATTTTGAAAATAAGTTTAATAAGGCCTAATATCATTTAAATCCCAAAAAAGAGTTAAATCAAGACTTTGTGCCCGTTAGTATAACCCCAAAGAAAATTAATTAAGCCCAATAACTTAGTTTTAGCCCAAAAAAAGTTAAGCCTAAGATAAAATTGAGGCTCAAACCCAAAGGAGAACTAAATTATGTTTTGGGGTTCAAACGTTAGAGTAGCCAAAATTAAATTCTTGAAAGCCCAAAAATAAAAGTTAGCCCAAGAATTATTTTAGGACCTAAGGAATTTAAAAAGACCCAAGCTTCCCCTTACAAGCCCAAAACAAGGTTCATGCCCAAAGAAAAAGGATATTTGGGCCCAAAGTAAGAATTATGAATTAATCCATAAATATATATATGTAGATATATGGCCAACCATCGAGAAAGGGAGGAGGGAAGGGCTGAAGTGACGTATGGTCTCCCTAATTTTTTTTTTTTTTTAAAAAAAAAAAAAAATGGAGAATTCTAGAAGCAATGATTGCATATTAAGGATTTGTTTCCCTTTTTAAACAAAACATGGCCTTAGCACTTGGAAATTAAATTAATTGGGATCCAAACAGGGTCTTACCATATTTGGACACCAAGAATTCGTTCAAATGTAACCAAACCAAGCCTACCTAGTTGGAACTCAACAAAAGTAAATCAATTAAGGAGAGTCATTTTTGGTATTTTACCACCAAGACTCCCTCTTTAAAAATTCATTTTGTTTCTCCTTTTTCAATCTCTACATTTTCGGCCAAGGGGAGAGAGGAAAGGGAAGAACAAGAAAGAAGGAAGAAACAAAGGAGAAAAAAAAAAGAAAGAGAAGGAAAACCATAATCCATCTTCATGAATCAAGTAAGTGAACTCTTTAAACAACCTTCTCCTCTCATTTTCAAAGTGACTTCAAACCCTAAAAATGGGTTGAAGTGAGTCTGGAGCCTAGATGGAAAAAGTTAAGTTTTCTATGAAATTTTGGACCCTTGATGTTCATCCCTTGATCTATGGTTCATATTGACTCATGGATCTAGAAACACACCTCTTGAGTTGTTGAACCTCACTTCTAAGTGTGTAATATGTCAATGGTGGTTAGGAATGATGATCATATAAGAGGAAGTTAGGGTTAGTTCTCATGAACATAATTTTTGAAAGGAATGTTGAATCTGCCCCATACTTCCAGAAATAAAAATAATTACCAAACCATGGTGAAACAAAAATTTGAATTTTCTGAAATTATTAAGGGTCTGTATGGGACATGTGAATTTTTGTAAGGATTTTAAAAAGGACTTTAGTGTCACACCCCAACTCGGGAGCATGACCTGCCGTGGACCATGGGTCTCCGCCCAATGAGCCACGAAAGTTTTAATCATAAAAACAACTAACAATATGCCAAAGGATCCATAAATATCAGGGTTTGATAACCAAAATCCATAACAATCAACTGTGGATCACAAACAGCATACTAAGGAATAACCAATATGTTGTCCAGATGACAACTCATAACAAGATGATATTGTCTCAAAAATATAAAATGAAATGAATTTCCTAAGAGATCATAAATCCTGGATCCCATGATGCTACTGAGTTCTTCTACTAGCCCCTTCACGGATTACCTAAAATGTTGAGTACAATGTCATCTTACAAATAGTGAATGAAAAACATGCATAATAGAATACAGTTCTAAGATTAGGAATTTAAAATAACTTTAATTGAACATACTCATGGTATGAGATAAGAAGTATAAACAAAAAGGTGATAGCACAATCTATCTTTTCTTTCTGTCAAAAATATCTATGTTTTACCACATGATCTCGTTATCAAAGACGAGTCATCAACATATCAAATCTGGACATCACAGATGTCAATATCATAATCGAAACATAATAATGTCAATAACATAATGGTATAACGATATGCTCATCAAATGAGTGGGAATATCAATAATAGTCACAGGAACAGCCTGGGTATAAACATCAGTAACCAATGCTAGCATTAATAATACTCAGGGAATCCTCGCCCCGTTGGATCCAACATCAAACCTAGAGTCACCAAAGGATGGCACCTGGGTCTTTTCCTTAAGATGATCGAGTTTAGGTCACTGAAAATCCCAAGCTGCCCTTTAAACCGTTGAACAACTAGAGTCACCATGAGATTGAAACTGGGTTTGTTCCCTAGTCAGCCAGAGTCACCTCCATAGAGGTTTGTCCCCTGAAATTCAACATAATCCCAAGAACATCTCATAATCACACCATGTATAACAATAAAGTATCGAAAAATTTGTATAACGTACAAGTGAAACATATATACCATGGGTTTTACAAGAGAGCTCTATAACGGTACAATTAAAAGCATTTAGAAGTATATGCATTTTTTTAAAATAAATTGGGAATGCGGGAAATTTTTCTTGAAAATAAGTAGCATGACAAATCACTCACCTGAGTTCCAAGGACATCATAATGCGCAAAAACAATGACACTCTATAGGTCAAACGTCACCCTGATTTATACAACGTACAAGATTATTATTAATAATTAATGCTAACTAAACACTACTAAGAGAAACCCCTGGTTAACAAGTTTTGAAATTATTTCAGCTGTTAAGCCAAGTATTAAATGATTTAGATAACCATTAAACTGGTTCCCAAATAAGGCCTAAGCTCAGAGTCAATATAGGAAGGTTTCAGAAAAATTCTTAACATTTGAGTCAACCCAAAAAAGGCCATGAATCCACATAACAGAGTATAGTCTTGGTATCTCTAACAATAGGCAACCATGAGTCGACCCAATGAAAGCCATGAGTCGACCCCAAGGTGTAACTATCGGCATAAATTCCCCACAAGTAACCATGAGTCGACCCAACGAAGGCCATGAGTTGACCCAAAGGTGCAATTCTCGGCATAAACGCCCCACAGGCGACCATGAGTCAACCTAAAGAGCTCAAGAGTCAACCCACAGGTGAAGAATCCAAGTTCTAAGGGATTTGAGTCGACTCAATCTCAACGTAAGTTGACCCAAGGACGCGAACCAAGAATTTCACAGTGTGAAATTTGTGATTCCAGAGATCATTTTTTTCATTATTCTTATTTCTATTTATGTTATCATCATACATTGGTGTAGATTTACATACATAAGCGTATAAATATATAATGTATTTTTATACATCTGTTCATCTGTTATCATATATATATATATATATATATATATTTTATTTTTTGTGCCCATTTATTTTATACATTTATATATACAAATATATGCTTATAATAGTAGAAGATTTTGACTTTTGACCACTCATTTTATATATATATAATAGATGTGATATATATATGTATGTATATATATCAACGAAATAGAGGGTGAGAACAAATCAGGAAGAAGATGATCGATCGGTGATGGTTGCACCAATAATGGATGGCGACGCCGACGATGATGACAACACTGGTGGTTGGTGGCATTGCCGCACTGGTGGGTTGCGTTAGTGGTGGCGGTGAGAACAGAGCAGAGACGAGAGATGGCAGAGCGAGATGAGGGATGACAAAGAGATGAGGTGAGATGAGATCAGGAAAGATCAAATATTTAAAGGCTTGTAACAGATTTCTAAGGATCTCTACAAATTCCAAAAATTTCTCTTGCAGATTTATCTTTCTGTTATATCCATATATCTCTTTCTGTTACTATATAACAAACGAATATTCTTATTTTTTAAATTAATTCCTTCTTTTACATTTGTTTATTGTTTATCTTTATTCTTCTTCTATTATTATTATTATAATTTCAGAATATTTATTTATTTAATTAAATTCTTCTTTATCAATTATGTTATGTAATAATTTATCGTTTTAGTTTCTCGAGTTTTACAATTAGTACCCAAAAACAATTTTGTCATTTGGTTTCCTTGAGGCATAAAAATAGAGCCCTTTGATAATTTTTAATTAATTTAAAAACAATCTCATTAAGATGTGACATATGCCGAAAGAAAGGCCTCAGTCTAGTTCCATAAAACATTTATTTCATAAGAATGGAGTGAGAAAATTCTGAGGAATTTAGATTCATCAGATAGAGCTTAATTCACGACAAATTGTTTTGAAATTTTTTTTGCCTATTTACAGTTAATTTTTGACCTTCGGTCTTTCTTGGAAAAATTTCATAACACCTTAAAGTACTCTTGTGGAAAGTTTTAGGAGCTTCAGAGGTGACTCGGTATTTTAAAATGAATTGGTTCCAAGATCATGCAGTTTAGGAATTTCTGGAGATTAAGAAACCTTGAAGGTTTTAATAGGACTTGATGCATAGACCCTAGTTTGGGACCTTAGGATTTTGGTGACACTAAATTGGGATATTAAGAGGCCATTAGAAGGGAGATACCCCACTTGCATATGACTAATTCATCGCCTAAAGCTCGAATCGTTAAGGTTGAGTCGCATAGTTGTGTGTAGGTGGCGTTGGAGTCGGTGAATCGAACATCGGACGTAAGTAGCGATCTTGTCTTGCGCTATTTATGAGGTGGGATTTCTATCACTATCTTAGTTGCTATAAATTGTGTGGATGCATTGAATTCCTTGAAATGTTTTGCTCTATGTTTTCTCGGATTGGGTTGTTTTTACACTTCAGAAATTCATTTTATGAATTTAAACGTTTTATGTAAAATTGTGAAATATTATTGAAAAGTTTTGAAAGTTTTTGGATTGAGTTTTAAACATGGTTGTTTGATGTGGTAACATTGTGGATATTTTCGAAAGTGATAATATAGAAATAATTTATATATTACGAAACTAATGACAAACGTTTAAACCATTGAATACTAAGTTTGAATGTAATTACTGAAATGATTTGCCCTATGAAAATATATATTAAAAAAATTGATTCTATTTCAGAAGTAGAGCTTGGAAAAAGGTTAAAATATTGTATTAAAGAGAAATGTGCTATACTATGGTATACTACGAATATACAAATTTCTCTATGAAACTTGTAAAGGTTTTAAAACATAAGAACTATGAATTGCGTGAATTGTTGATGAAACATTTTTAATTAAGGCAAGAATGTTATATTGTATAAGAAAACTATATTCTGGTTAACTTCATAATCTGGATAACGGCACGACTGAGGTGTCATGCTTGAGACTACATCGCGTGACCGAGTATGGAACGGGTGTATGTTTGAGAGTACATTGCGTGCCTGAGCATGGAGCGGGTTTGTGTCATACCCCAATTCGGGAAAGGTGATCGTCCATGGATATTAAGTCTTGGCCCAATGAATCAAGAAAGTCTTAAACATACGATTAGCTAACAATATGCAAAAAAAAATACCAAATGCAAGAAGTTTAATCAATTAAAATCTATAATAATCAATGTGGGACAATCAGCCCAAATATCTCAATCACATATGTTGTTCCAACCAACTCATAATCAAATATTATTTATTCAATGCGGAAGCGAAATGCATGTCCTAAGAGGTCTTAAGCCTGGATCCCACGATGTTACAGAGTCCATCAACTAGCTTCTTCACTGGTTACCTGAAATGTATAATTACAAAGTCAGCTAAAACTATTGAATGGAAGAATGAATAATAATATATAGTTCTAAAACTGAGAATTTAAAATAACTTATATTTGAACATAATCATGGTATGATATAAACAGTATAAGCAAAGGGTGATAACACAACCCATCTTTCCTTCTTTAACAAAATATTTATATTTTTCTCGTGATCTCGATATCAAGATGAGTCACCAACATTTATCTCAATTTGGCATCAAATGTGTCAACAACATTCTCGGGATATAAACATGTCAACAATATAATCGGGTATTAACTCCCAATAATGATATAGCGATATGATCATCAATCAATACAGTGGGAAACCATCAACAATCATAGGATTCCCCTAGGTAAAAAGAGTAACCAATGCCAATATAAATAGTACTCAGGGCAGCTTTGACCCGTTGGATCCAACATCAAACATAGAGTCACCTCAGGATGGCACCTGGGTCTTTTCCATAGACGATCCAGTTCAGGTCACCGGAATCCCCAGACTATCACTTAAACTATTGAGCAACTAGAGTCACCGCAAGATTCAAATTGGGTCTTTTCCCTAGCGGCCAGAGTCACTTCCGTAGAGAGCTTTCCCCTGAATTTTCTCATGGTCCCAAAACAAATCACATGATCGCACCATAATAGATAAATAAAATTTTGTATATCATACCAAAACATTTATACTATGATTTTCATAAGAGAATTCTATAACAATATCATAAAATAATTTGGAAATATATATATTTATTGGCAAAGTATTTATCAAAATACAGGGATTTATTAAAAGTAAATAGTATGACAATCTACTCACCTGATATCCAATGCAAACACAATATAACAACAAAAGTAATGTAGGGATCCACGTCACTCTGATTATACAATGTAGGAAATCATCATCAACAATTAAAACTTAATTAAATCGGTTATAACTACCAAACGGAACCTTTCCCCATTTACAGGTTTTAAAGTTTGTTTCAGGTGTTAATTTAATCATTAATTGATTTCATTTATCATTAAATTGATATCGAAACAGAGACTTAGCTTTAGATTTAAACCAGGAATATTTTTAAGGATTTTTTTGGTAATTTGAGTCTATACAATGGGTCTGTGAGTCGACACCAGAGAAAGAATTCATGGTGCAAAGGTAATACAGGTGACCGTGAGTCAACACAACGGCCTACCGCGGGCATGAGTCGACCTACCGCGGCCATGAGTCAACTTACTGTTATTTAAGAATGACCATAGATGGGGGGTGAATAGGGTTTTAAAATTCTTTTTGGTTTTTAAAATTCTTTTAGAAACAATATATATATATATATATAATATATATTCATAGGAAAAATATGAAAGCAGTAAAAAGATAAAGATAGAATGATGACACCGTAATTTTTATAGTGGTTTGGCTATCCCAGCCTGCGTCCACTCCTCAAGCTTTCCTTGAGATTTTTTACTATGAGAGCACTTACTGGTGTGCTTCAAACCTTTTACAAGCTATCACCAAGCTGGGTTCCAAAGCCCTCAGACTTCTAGCACTTGTGATATCTATTTTAGCTTCCTACAGAAGACTCACCAAGCTGCGTTCCAAAGCTCTCAGACTTCGAGCACTTGTGATCTAATGTTCCAAGCATTTTAAAAAATTTCCAAGCTGTTATCTAAAGTCCTGAGACTTCTAGCACTTGTAGTTTTTCTTTTTGTGTGCTAAACAACACACAAAGTGAAGTACAGGGTGGCTCACCCTTACTTATACAATGAGTAGTTACAAATGAAATAATCTCTATGAAGAGTTGATATTTGCACACTGTAGCACTGTGATAAGGAACCCACGAACAAGATGATGAATAGTGATTGTTGGGTTTCTTCTGAATCAATGATGGGAGGATCTATTTCTGATCTTGAATGAGTGATACAAGATTTCTTCTTTCTGTTTCTGATATCTCTCTTGGAAAGAGTGATTGATGGAAAGATATTCTGATCTGGTGTATGATGAGTTTTTCTCTCTAGATATTTCTTTGAATGATCAAGTGTTGACTTCTCTGGTCTGGTATGTTTGATCCTTGAGAGATACTGCCTTTTTATAGGCCTTTGCTTCAATCTTTGCATTTAATAATTTTGATACTGAGGAGTGCTTACAATAAATATCTGTATTTGTCTTTATTTACTTTTGATCTCAGAATTCAAACTTTGAAATAAATGCGTCGTAGATCTGATTTGCTCTTTGCTGTAAAGAAAATCTTGTAATTAATTTCTGTGATCATGATTTCTCTTTGTCAAAAATTTGAGGTATCTTCTTAGGATTTCTACTGAAATAAATTCCCACAAATACTCATGGATGATTATTATCGTTGAAGATCAAATCATGATATTTAATGCTCTATGATACAGTCATTTTTCTCCATTAATTTTGGAAAAAATAGCTTCAGCTAATTTCTAGGTCGACTCAAAAGGATTTGGGTCAACTCAAATTGCTTCTAGAGGATACTGTCTGTTTGTGGGTCAACTCACTAATGGCTAGGTCGACTCATGTGTCTTTGGAGGTTACTGTCTGGAGTTGGGTCGACTCACTGTTGAGTTATGTCGACTCACATTACTTCTGAGGCTACTGCCTGTGGTTGG
>JAUTBS010220323.1:0-11567 GCA_032361285.1 Aequorea victoria | reverse complement strand
AAACATGAAGATCAAATTTCTCCGGATGAACGAAACAGACTCCACCTGATACGAAAGCAACCGACCCTGAAGCCAGTGGAGCATAACATGAACCGGCAGCACCCAAACTGCCCTATATCAAAAGGAGATCCCATGGGGCACGCGGGACCCACCATCAATAATAAATCAAAAGAAACTCCATCCAAAGGACCGGATTGGTCCATACATCAATTCAGCTACCAAATGCAGCATAAAGCTGCATCACACAGCATTAGCACACTGCCCAAATATTCCATAGCTCCCCCAAAAAACAAAAAAAAAAGTCCAACATACCCATGTGAAGACTCTCTGCACAAAGCAAATATTCCAATTCAGTTGCTACCAAATATTTCAAAACCCAGCTGTAGGCCACAGTTACACGCCAAAAAATCAGCTGTAATCCACAGCTGTCACAGTTTTCCATAGTTGCACCACTACAGCAGACATAGTTAATTATTGACCAAAGCAATAAAAAAACCAAGGAACAACAGCCAAAGACACTGCCAAAAACAGCTTTCCAGATCATCCATGGCTGAACTTCGCAAACATCAACCATGAATAGGAACATCCATGGAAAATCAAGAAGGACAACACAGGGAACTTCCCCAAAAATAACAGAAGGAACCAGAGACGAAGCTCTGTTTCTCCACAACCAGAACACCAGAGACTGGTTTATTCCAAGAACCCCCAGAGCTCCATCTCAGCTAAACAACGAGCTTCCTTCGTAGAGATGGGATCTCGAGAGCCAAAACACAAATGAACAAATCACGACGACTTCAACCTTCGAGAACCCCGAGATAATCCGCCGAGAAAACCCACCGAGATAACCACTGGATTCGAGAACCAAGCCTTTTCACCAGAATAACCAAGAGCAAACAAAATGGTCGAGAACCAGACCGAGCTTTTCTGGTACAGAAACCAGACCGCTCGAGCAGGAACGACGCAACTCAGGCAACTCCACCATGGGAGCTTATCACCAGTACAACTTATTATTCATCAGAACTTAACACAAAACACAAAGAAGCAAACTGAAACCGTTAATACAGAGGCCCGGGGGAGAGCTTTCTAACGAGAGAAGCTCTCCCCGAGCAAAGCCCACCAGGATCACCTCAAAATTGCCCACCAGAAGAACCTTGTTCTAGTAAAGTTTTGAAAGGATCAAATATAAAGAACAAAAACTCTATAAAGTAATTAAGAACTTTTTTTTATTAATGTATTATGTTGTTGAGATATGTTTGGACATGCTTTGGATGGGTTAAAATAGGAAGAATTGATGGTTGTATGTTTTTACGAAGAAATCACCAAAATAGAGTGATTTTTAAGACATTTCCAGAATTTTTGTGTGGACCCAATCATCCCCAAATTAAAAATTGTTTCTAACAGAGTCTCTTTAGGATGTCTTGAGTGTGTTTCATTTTTGATTGGACCCAAAAATGTATTTTTGAACCCCTTTTCTATTTTTGAAGTTTCTGTGATAGAGATACAGAATAACAGTCCACTTTAAACCCTTATAGTTTGTTCTAAAAAACTCCCCTTGAGATTATCCACATATCCACATAAAGGTGTATGAGTCTAGTTTCATCTTCTTTTTACAGAACTCACTTTGGACGTGTATATTTCGAGATATCAAGTTTTCACCAAACAGGTTCCTTTTTCAACAAATTCTGTTGTACCATTTGTTGGACCCCTCTCTGTGCTCAACCAATTCTCGGTTTCTTCATGAACAATCTTTATAACACCTTAATCTAGCTCTCTGTAATTTCCCAGAATTGTTCAGTGAGGATTGATATTTTTAAAGTATTTTTAAAGATCTTAGGTAGAATCTAGAAATGAAGAAAAATATAGTTTAAGAAAGTTTTAAGCAAAACTAAGTACCTAAACTTAAGTTAGGGACCTTGGAGACTATGAGAGTACTAAGAATAATATAATTAAGGATTAAAGTACCTCACTTTCATAACCACACAAGCTTGCATGTGTCACCTTAGTTCACGTAGTAAAGTTTCTATCCTAACTATGTGTTAGGAACCGGAAGAACGGAGTAAACTCAAGGGTGTGGCTCAAGAAGGAGCACTTGTTTTGAGGTGGGTGTTTCCTTATCACTAGCTTGACTTTATAAATGTGTGAATCGTTAAATGCCTTATGCTTTCATGTCTTATGAAAATGAATGGTTGTTTTACTTGTGAAAGAAAGCTATATTTGCGAACTTGTTTTATGAACTATTTTATAAGCATATATTTTGGAACATAATGAAACCTGGATATTTTATGAAAGAACATAATACGGTTGCTATGATAGCCTTGATATTACATGGTGGATGCAATGTTATGGATATATCGCATACTTGATAATGCGTGGATATATGCCACTGTATAATATATGGAATATATCGCATACCTGATAATGCGTGGATATATGTTATAGTACAATGATAAATGATGTATTAGCTCTACCACTGAGCATTGTTAAGTGGTCCGGCAAATACTCCTTAGCCTTGTCCAATTAAGAGTAGGCGAGATATTCGGGGACTCAGTACTGCAACAACTCCTGGTTGAGAGGTTAATACAACCCTTGACTATAATGTTCATTACGAAATGATTAATGGATGGAAATGATGAAATTATGAAATATCTCTTTTAAAGATAAATGATGCTTGGAAAACCATCTCTTATGAGGTAATTTGTGAAAAGATGAGAACTTGAAATGTTTTATGGGAAAATATATGCTTTGAAAAAAAAAAATTACCCTGCTTTCAAGGGATGAATGGTTTTGATTTCCATTGTGCAATTTATAATGCTATTGCTAGTGATTGGTGAGCATGTGGATTATAGCTCACCCCCACACAAATTGATGTTTTGATAGGTTTTGACGCCAAGGCTATGTCTGATATGGTCCACTGTGGTCTTAGGCCTTTTTGGGAAGATTGTAAAAAGTTAGGGTCTGTAACCCCTTTTGTTTTCTTTTTGGACTGTAATTAATGACATGTTGTTGTTGAGGCTGTGAGTCCACTTAAGTTAATTGTTTTGATGATATGTTCGGCCCAAGGATGAAGTCTTGATTCTATGTTAATGTTAAGAATGTTTTAAAAATAAATAAATGGCATGCATAATTATGTTGAATGTTGCTAAGTGTGATGGGTTGAGTACCCATCCTCAGGTCTCGTGCCCGGTGTTCGGGGCGGGGCTTGACAGTAAATATTATTAAGCTCTTTTAATTAGATTGACCCAAACTAGGCTTAAGGCCTTCATTTATTAGTTTATTATTTTTTAGTTAGTTTATCTTAATAACTTGTGTTTGGCTCTTATGATTCATTATTAGAATCTTAAACTTGTAATTACTAACTAATTAAGTTTCTAATTATGGTTTTAAAAATTCGGAGTATTACAATCTATCCCCCTCAAACAAATGTCATCCTCAAAATTTAAATTAGATCTCCAACTCTGAACAATTGCGGCTATTGATGTGCCTAGCATCATTTCATTCTTAGGTGAACTTCTCCACTCCTTGGTGAAGTCACGAAACTCGGACAAATTGTAAAGCTTTTTCATACACATTCTTCTTTTGTTGATCCCACAATCTTTACCGGCCTTGCCTTTGAAGTCATAGCTTCGTCATACTTGATCACTTTCCAACCAATGAAGTGGAGAGGATATGACATATCCTTTCATGACATTGTGACATGAAGTTCGAAGAGAACTCTATCTAGTTAAAGCCAAATGATAAGTCACCTTCCGACATTCTTGAAGCTTTTGAAGGTTTCGATCGAACAACTTCCTGATAAGCCTGTATCTTAAAGAACATGCAGTTACTAACATCAAGTGTCACTAGTCTAGTCTCCCAGTCGACCTTGTATCAATTTCTCCACCTCAATCATTTGTGAGTCAATGTTCAATTTTAATAAAACTATTTTATTAGTGTTCGTCCACCCGAACAACAATCGTTAGAGTCGTCCATACTTTTGCTTGGTAATAATGTATGTAACTCAATTCAACTGCAATAGCCTCTCCCAGCTATTTAGAGATCTAATACACATGCGCAAAATATATCCTCTATAGTCATGGCGATACGTGTAGATTATCTGTTGATCTGCAAATGGAAAGTTGTATTGAAGTACAAGCCTACTTCTAATACCATTTGCAAGCTTCTCTGGAAATTTGAGGTAGAACGCAACTTGGTACGATAGAGGCAGAAACTCCATGTTGCCGAACAATTTCCTAGATGCCAAGTTGATTCTTCAATTTCAAGGTATCCAACTCCTAATAGCAGAAATCTTGTAGTCTCTATTAAACAATCTACCATTACTCATATCATATCATGTCTACGGGACTGTTGGTGTTAACGGGACTGTTGGTGTGACACGTCATTTTTCACGACACAATCATTAAACATTAAACATAAAATGAAAGCGTTAAATTTTGACGAATGGCATTCAGAGCCTATTATCAAAGGAATAAATACTTGAAATATGAAATGGGATAAACCTAGAAGGTGGAATGAATAAAAAGAGTCCAAGTATTTTAAAACAAAAGAATTTAAAAGTTCAAGTTGAAAAGTTTTATGAAAGACAAAAAAGGTACAGAAAATTGAAATGGACCCAAGTAAGGCCTAGAAATTCCTAAATTCCAAAAATTTAAATATGAATTTGGTTAGATAATGAGGTCTAACCCCAGCTATAAGGGCTCAATTAATCTATGAATCAAAGAACCCATTTAGAGGTTCAAAGGTAATGATCCATGAACTCAAAAGTAAAGAAAACTCAAAAGGGAAATGATTTAAATTTTTGGGCCAAACATAATGAAGGCCCAATATATATGAATACTTAGACCTAATGTTACAACATTATGCCTAATAAATTAATTTCTTGAGCCCAAACCCAATGATAGGCCCAAATAGAAAAAAATTGACCCAAAAAATTAAAATGTGCTCAACTAAAAATACATATGAAATTATTTATGGGCTCAACTAAAAATTTGACCTAAGATTTATCATAAAAACACAGATTTCCAGATTCTTCCACAGTACTTTAAAAATACTTTAAACATTCTAAAACTAACTGGAAGATTCTAAACACTTACCAAGAGCTAGATTATTGTGTTACCTAGAATTTTCATGAACAACCCGAGGACTGGTTATAAACACAACTGGGGTTAAAAATTCGTGTAAATATTTCTGTAAGAAAAGGAGTCTGTTTGGAAACAATTGAATATCTCGAAAGTTACCTAACCAAAATGAGTTTTATAAATTTTGTGCCAAACTAGACCCATAGACCTTTCTTTCCATAAGTGGATCAACTCAAGGGGATTTTTCTGGAAGTTTCTATAAAAGTTTAAAGTTGATTGTTTTGCTGCCTCAATGTCATAGAAAGTTCAAAAATGGAATAGGAGTTCAAAAATACATTTTTGGGTCCAACCAAAAATCTTACACACTTAATATATCTTAAATTGGCTCTATTTGAAACAGGTTTTGATTTTGAAGAACTTTACTTACGACGAAAATTCATAAGGTGGCCTAAAATTACACTATTTTGAGGAAAACTCAACATTCTCACATCACATATCTCCTATTTTAACACATCCATGACTTATCTAAGAACAACATAGAAACATAGATAGATACATCATAAGATACCAATCATCTCTTACATTATTTGTTCCTTTTCTTGGATTATTCGAAAGTTTTTCTAAAACAAGATTCCTTACTTTCCTTTCTGATTCTCTTGGTTCATCTTCATTCTAGTTCTTACTTATTTTATCTTAGAGAGGGATAGAGAGTTAAGAAGATGATATTAGGAGAGAAGTGAAAAATTTTAAAAAGTTTTTTACTTGGTTGGTCTTGGTCTAAAAAGTTTCTTATTTTAGGGTTTTTGGGAAGAAAATATTCCCAAAGTCATGTCATGAAACTATTCTTCTTCTTTTACTAATTTCCCTAATTTAGTCACTTCAAGCATGATGACAATTTTGGGAAGGAAATCTTCCAAAAGAGTACTTGATGACTTAAGGAGAATGGTGGTCATGCTTAAAAGAATAATCTTCATGATGAGCCAATGGAGTTTTGAGAAAAGTTTCTTCCTAAAGTCTCATCAAGTCACTATTCTTCCTTGATTCATCTTCTAATTTAATTTCTTCATGTATTCTTCTCTTATGGAATGTGTCTGTGGATGTCTATTTGTGCATATGTATGGAAGATGATTGCTTTAATTGGGTGGAAAACTTTTTCTTATAAATTTCTCTCTTTTGTTCATTATTTTTCTATTTAAGTATTTCTTTCTTCATTTTTATTTTTTAATTTGTCATGTCTTTCCTTTTTGTTCTCATGAGGTGTATTTATGTGTATATGCATTTTTCTTACATGTATTTGTAGACAACTTAATTTTGACTAACCCGCGTATAGGCATATCCAGTTTGCTTCCAATGATGAGTGCATACATAAGCCGCGTCAAAGGAAACTCTGTGCAAGTCCAAGAGTCCAAGGAATATCCCTCAGAAAAACACTTAACACACCCCAATACACCCCTAAACACCCAAAATACTAAAAATACCCCTCGGTGCAGCCTCCTAATTAGGCGCTTGCCACCTTTCAAGTAGGGCACACCAATTCTCTCCAAAATTCCCTGACCACGCCAAGTCAAGGTGCCCAAGCCACCTTCGCCCTGGCACGCACCACCACCAACATGGAGCACGCCACTTCACCCTTGGCGTGCACCACCTTTGAGAAGAAACTTCTGCCCTTTTGGTCGCTTCCTCGCCCAAAATCTATAAATAGGAGGCCTTCCCTCTCTTGTTTCAAATCCCGAACCCAATATAAGCCAAAGTTCTGCCAAATTAAGACCCCGAGATATACAAGTGCCAAACCTCTGCCAAATTATAAACCCAAAACAATTAAAGCTAACAAAAATCTACTAAATTCGGGATTGAACATTGAAACTGGACTAATTAAACAATAGAAACCTTTGCACAGGATCAATTCTGAGGACTCGAAGACTACACGGAAGGCTTCCCAAGATAGGATGCGCCATTTTTTAGGTGGCTACTGAACTGCTTGAAACTTCACTTTTCATCCAGAACATACGGTAAGCCCCTTTTATCATCTATTCTTTTACCTTAACTTGTTTCGATTTGGTAAAAGGGGAGAAAGAGGTCGTTGGCCTAATCCTCCCCGACTCCATTTCATTTTTTATTTATTCATCTTTTTCTCCTGTATGCTCTAGGTTTCCTTTTTCTTAGCTTTTTAAGTATGTAGAAAAGGCATAAAATATAGGATTTAGATTACGTGTTGAAGATTCTATGTGAATTTCTATCTTTTTGTTTTCTTTCTCGCATAAAAAATACTTTTGCACACAAAGCACAATATTTTCTCAAAATAGTGGTCTCTTTTGGACATCCCAGTGTCGAGCTTACTCTTCCATAGTGACGCCCCCCACTGCTAGAGTGTCGAAAAGTGGCGCACACCATGTCTAGATGGCGTGCGCCAGGTGAAGAGGTGGTGTGCGCCACCTTTGTTAAAACCAATGGCTTTTTCAGTAGCTTTTTCTTCATCTTTTATGTCTGAATAGTATGTTTTTCTATATATAATCTGCACTAATATATTTTTATCCCCCATTTGACATGCAATTAAGTGTAAGTATGCATAAAAAAATTTAGTTTTAGGTTGATTTTTGTTTTCTTGTTTACTTTTGTATGATCTCTCTTCAACCCCCATTTTGTATATGTTGCTTTCGATAAATTTAAGACAAGAATAAAAAAAACGGTTAAGTAGAGGGTGGTCTTCGGATTGGGCGAGAATGGTGCCTAACACCTTCCCTTTCGTACCCTACCTCCCAAACCATTATCTCTGATAACGATAGACTAGTTCCTTGAAAGTTTTGTTTTCTTAGTTTTTCATTAAAAACTAAGTGTCGACTCCAATTGTGCGGCCTTTAACACGAACGCATTTGGGGGGCTGTCTTTTCAAAACATAATACCTTGCTTTTTCTTTTAAAAATCCTAAAACCCGAGAGCGTGTTTTCTTTTAAAAGAACGAGAGCGAGCGAATTTCTTGAGAGAGTTCCTCACAGTGGCGACTCCACTGGGGATCTTTAAAAAAGTTAGCTAAACTCAAAAAACATTTCAAATGTTCTTATCTTAAATTTATCATTAGTATTAGCATTGCATTGCATTATTTTCCAACTCCTTTCTTATATTTTTCATTGGTTATTTTTCTAAAATAAAAGAAGAAAGGAGAAAATAAAATAAGCCAAATACTTGCCTACCCTTCACCTCAACGGTTTACTACCTTGGGGCTATGTGGGGGAAGCAGACCGTATGCCCCTTTGGATAAGGTAAAAAGGGTTATTGCGTACTGTTTGACCTGACCAGGTACTACTTGATCGGAGAGGTATATTCTTGACTCTATTCAGAAGGTACTCGATTACTGGACTACCCAGCCTTTTCTATTGCATCTAGTCTGCTTAGAACTTTCCCTTTAGGATAATCACCCTTTTAGGTTATGCATTTTTCTTTTATGTATGTGTTTTTGATTGATTAGACTAGTTCTTCTCTTCTCTTTTGAGCCAGGATTCAAAACCAGTGCCTCTTTCTCTTTCCTGGGACCCTCTGAAGTCGTCCCGTATTTTGACGCCGTTAGGCTACTGCCTAACCTATTTTTTCTTTTAGGCCAGGTTTCATCACCCGAGCCTCTCTTTCCCTTTTTTGGGACGCTCTAAGGTTGTCATGTGTTTTGATGCCGTTAGGCTACTGCCTAACCTGTCTTTTCTTTTGGGCCGGATTTCATCACCCGAGCCTCTCTTTCTCTTTCTCGGGACACTCCAAGGTCATTCGTGTTTTTGATGCTGTTAGGCCATTATCTAATCTTTGTCTTTTCTTTTGAGTCGTGTTTCATCAACCCATGCCTCTTTCTTTTTCCTGGGACCCTCCGAGGTTGTCCCGTGTTATAACGCCGTTAGGCCGTTGCCTAACCTTTGTCTTTTCTTTTGATTCATTTTTCATCAACCGGTGCCTCATTCTTTTTCTCGGGACCCTCTGAGGTTATCCCATGTTTTGATGTCGTTAGACCGTTGCCTAACCTTTGTCTTTTTTTTCGAGTCAGGTTTCATCAACCCATGCCTCTTTCTCTTTATCAGGACCATCTGAGGTCGTCCCGTGTGTTGACACCATTAAGCTGCTGGCTAACCTGTCTTTTCTTTTGCACCTTTATTTTGTATCTGGCTGTAGAGATGAAAGTCTTGACGGATAAGCCAAACTCTTCTTGCACCTTTATTTTGTTTCTAGCTGTAGAGATGAAAGTCTCGACGGATAAGCCGGGCTCTTCTTGCACATTTATTTTATTTTTGGCCGTAGAGATAAAAATCTCAACGGATAAGTCGGGCTTCTCCCGCACCTTTATTTTTTTTGGCCGTAGAGATTTAGAGTCTCGACAGATAAGCCGAGATCCTCTCACACCTTTATTTTGTTTTTGGCAATAGAGATTCACAATCTCGATTGATAAGTCAGGCTCTTCTCGCACCTTTTTTTTATTTTTGGCCGTAGAGACGAAAGTCTCAACAGATAAGTCGAGTTGTGCTCGCATCCTTTTGCCACTCGAGATCCAGGATCTCGACGGATAAACCGAGCTGTGCTCGTACCCTTTTGCCATTTGAGATCTAGCATCTCGACGGATAATTCGGGCTTCTCCCGCACCCTTTTCTATTTTCCCTCTCCGGGATCTTTGGGAATCCCGAGGAATTGAGGCAATCTCAACGCTCTTCTAAGCTGGGTTTCTTTTTCGGTAACCTCCTCTTGGACCTAGAGATCCATAATCTCGACATCCATCTTTTTCATTTAAGACAATTTTTATCACCCACACTATTTGTTTCCCTCGCTCGGGATTTTTGGAAGAAATCCCGAGTTCCTTTATCGTCGAGCTAAGTCTCAGTGTTTATTTTTTTGTTTAAGCCGGGTTTCATCACCTGCATTCTTTTGTTCTCGTTTGTGGTTTTACGTGCTCTATAGCCGGGTCCTGGTCCCCCATCTTGTTTTCTGCCTTAAAACTATTTTTACGTCGTGATGTGATTCATTCCCATCTCTCCTCTATCTATCAGGAGTTATCATCGCTTCATCAAGCTCTAACACCATGCCTGTCTAGACTCGATTGCCAAGTGGATGACTAGAAAGATTAAATTCTGATTCAGAAAGTACAATAATGGAAGGAGATGGTGAGACTAGTGCTGCGTTGATCCAAACTCTGTCGGAGATGCAATGAGCTCTAGAGAGCATGACCCTCACGCTTCAAAACCAGACGCAGGCCCGGGCTCAGTGTTTGGTAGAAATCCGAGTCCTTAAATTTAATCAAATTCTGAGAAATCCACAGGATAAGGTAGTCAATGACCCTATTTGGGAAGAAGATCAGTATGGTGCAGATCCTCTAAGGGATAGACCCACTGTTATTTTGCCTGGTGTTGTTTTAGCCGCTGCTGCTGCGATAGATTTGGTCTTAGCTCGAGAGGCCCTACTTTCTAACAAAATTGATAGGTTAGAAAAAGTATTGAGGAAGGCCAAAGGGGTTGATGAATATATGCTCGACAATGGAGGACTCTTCCTCTTTCCCAAAATGTTTAAGATACCCAACATGAAAAAATTTGACGGCACCGGGAATACTTGAATTCACCTATGGATGTACGTCGACACCTTATCCCCCATGAGCATCGACGACTAGTTGAAAGCACAGATCTTCCATAGGTCCCTCTTATGGGCTTCTCAATGCTGGTTCCTAACCTTAAAAGCCACTAGAACCAAAACTTGGGGATACTGCTAGTGCGTTCATCGGGCAGTATAATTAAAACATCCAGCTGGATGTAACAATGAGGTTCAGACGGTAAAGCAGCAAAGATGATCAACCGACCTACAGAAAAGGAACAGGTTTAGACGGTAGTGAAGAACTTGCAACCCCAATTTAGAAAGTACCTCATCACTCAGCCACTCATGACTTTCGAGCAACCGTTTTATGTAGGAATCCAGATTGAGGATGCCCTCCAGACAGGAGAGATTGACAGAACAGAAGCTAGAACAGAAGTTGTCACAAGTCAGCAAGAATCCTGGAGGCCTTATCAGGGACATAACAACTATCCAACTAACCATACCAGCCAAAATCCACCCCACAATAACATGCCAAAGGCCACGAAAGTGAACATTCTTAACCCTCAACCAGGGCAGGCTAGACCATTATTTCCGCCCAGACCATACCGGAGAGTATTCACTCAGCAGAGTGTACCACTCTCCATGTTATTCACGAGGTTGATGGAGAAAGTGTATAACTCGGTAAAATTTTAAAATTAATTATTAATTCAATAATTTAAATGATTAATTAGGAAAATAAACTAACTGAATTAAAATATAATTAAATAATGTAATAAAATAGATTATGAAGTATTTAAATAATACAAAATAATAAAAAAACATTAAATATGTTATTAGTAGTTAATGAAATAAAGAAAGAAAAGACAAAAAGGAAAATAAAAGAAAATGGGTTCATGTTGACAGAGTAGGGGAAGTTTGAATTTGGAAGATAGAATCAGTTGA
>JAUTBS010220212.1:0-11568 GCA_032361285.1 Aequorea victoria | reverse complement strand
GTCAGATCGTAAGATGTTAGATATTATAGTTTGTGGCGACCCTATGGGAAGAACAAAACAAAAAAATAAAGCTAACAACGAGAAACAAAACGGATAGCCAAGACCCGGTGAAGGAGCGCGTAAAAATCTCAAAAAAGAACAAAAAAGGTTGCGGGTGACTATACCCAGTTTAAAATGAAAAAAAATCATGGAGCCTTGGCTTGACAGCTCGACGATAAAGGAACTCAAGATTTCTTCGAAAAATCCTGAGCGAGAGAAACAAAGGGTGCGGGTGATAGAACCCGGCTTAAAACAAAAAAGATATAGAGATGCTGGATCTCTAGACCTAAGAAGGGGTTGCGGGAAAAACACAGCTTAGAAGAACATCGGAACTACCTCAATGCCTCGGGACTCACAAAGATCCTGGATATGGAACAGAAAAGGTGCGGGCAAAGCCCGGCTTGTTCGATGAGACTCTAAATCTCAAACGGCAAAAAAAAAAAGAAAAAAAAACAAGGGCGCGGGATAATACCGACTTATCCAATGAGGACTATAACCGGAAAGCATCGAGCCGCGGCTCGATGACGAAGAAACTCAAATTTTTTTAGGAAGATTCTGGGTGAACTGAACACAAAAGGGAAAGGCACATGACCTAACCAAAAATTAGGCTAGGTCTTGGCCGAACGACTACGAGACTCGGGATGACCAACGGAGGGTCCCAGAAATAAAGAGGTATGGGTCTGTGAAGACCCGACTCTTAAGGAAAAGAAGAGATTAGGCTAACAGTCCAATGTCCGCGAAGGTTTGGGATAAGCCGAAGGGGTCCCAAAACAAAAAGAACAAGGTACGGGTTGATGAGACCCGGTCCTAGACGCAAATGAGAGAAGTTGGGTCCAAGACCTAACGACTCAAGGGTTTGAGACATCCTTGGGAGGTCTCGAAAGGGAAAGGAGGCAAAAGGGTCTATGAAATCCTAGCTTAAAGAAACGACGAAAGGGGTTAGGCAAACAGCCTGACGGTGTCAAGCCACGGGATAACCAATGGAGGGTCCCGGGAAAGAGAAAATGAGACTCGAGTAATGAAACCCGGCTCAAAAAAGAAAATGATGAAATCTAGGCGACGGCCTAACGATGTCAAACTCGGGATAACCCATGGAGGGTCTCGGGAAAGAGAAAATAAGACTCGGGTGATGAAACCCGGCTGAACAAAAATGACAAAGGTTAGACAACGGCCTAACGGTGTCAAAACTGGGAAAACCCGCAGAGGGTCCCGGGAAAGAGAAAACGAGACTCGAGTGATAAAACCCGGCTCCACAAAGAAAGACGGAGGTTAGGCAATGGCCTAACGGCATCAAAATAGGGAAAACCCACTGAAGGTCCCGAAAAAGGGAAAACGAGACTCGGGTGATGAAACCCGGCTCAAAAGAAAGAAGATAAAGTAAAGAGCTATTCTAATCACTCAAAAACAAACACAAAAAATAAAAACACATAACCTATAAGGGTATTTATCCTAAAGGGAAAGTTCTAAGCTGAGTAAATGCATATGAAAAGGCTTGGTAGTCCAGTAATCGATACCTTCTGAATAGGAATCAAGAATATACCTCCCCGACCAAGTAGTACCTGGCCAGGTCAAACAGTACGCAATGATCATTTTTTCCAGTATCCAAAGGGGCATACAACCATAAGGCTTGCTAACATCACCCACATAGCTCCGAGACAGTAAAAAAATAACCGCCGAAGTGAAGGGTAGGAAAGCATTTTTATTTTATTTTTTTCTTTCTTCTTTTATTTTGAAAAGTACCCAATGAAAATGGGAAGTCAGAAGATGGAAAACAAATGCATGCAATTCTAATACTATTGATAAATTTAAGACAAGAACAGTTGGAACATTTTTCAAGTTTGGCTCACTTTTAAAATAAATCTCCAGTGGAGTCACCACTGTGGGGATCCCGCCATCTTATCTCTTCCTATTCTCCCTTCATCCCTCACTCAAACAAGGAGTGTGTGCGGAACGAACCACGAGGAGAGAAAGGAAAGAGGGGTTTTCCCTCAAATGTGCGTTCCTGTTAAAGACCGCATGATTTTTGGAGTCGCCACTTAGTTTTTGAACAAACTAAGAAACCAAAAACTTTCAAGGCAAACTAGTCCGTCCTTACTAGAGTAAATTGTTCGGGAGCTAGAGCATGAAAGGAGAAGGTGTTAGGCGCCCCTCTCGCCCGATTCGAAGATCAGCCTCTACTTAACCGTTTCGTTTGTTCTTGTCTTAAATTTATCAAAAGTAACATATACAGAAAGGGGGTTGAAGGGAGAACATTACAAAAGCAAAAAAGGAAGCAAAACCTAACCTAAAACTAAGCCTTTCTATGCATACACACACTTAAGGCATGTCAAAAGGGGAGATGGCAGCATATCAGTGCAGGCATGCATATAAGACATACTGTTAAAGCATAAAATCACAAAAAAAGCTTCTGGAAAGCCAGTGGTTTTTAACAGAGATGGCGTGCGCCACCTCTAACCCGGCGTGTGCCACTGGCTATGGCGTGCACCACTTTCGGGTCCTCTAGAGATGGCACGCGTCACTATGGATTAGTGAGCTCGACATTCAAAGGCCCAAAAAGGGCTACTATTTTTATAAAATAGTGTGTTGGTGTGCAAGTATTTTATAACAGAAAGAAAAATACAGGACAGAGGGAATTTTAATACAAAATTCTAACACGTATAAAATATGCAGAAAATACTAACAAAAAGGCTACTGGAATCCACTGGTCTTAAAACAGAGGTGGCGCCCGCCACCTCATGACCTGGCGCGCGCCATAGGGACATGGCATGCGCCACTTTAGGGCCCCTAGAGATGGAGCACATAACTATGGATCAGTGAGCTCGACACCGGGAGGTCCCAAAGAGACTACTATTTTAGGAAAAATAGTGTGCTCGGGTGTGTGTATTTTTATTATGTGAAGAAAAAGAAGAAATGAGATTTTACATGCGATTCTAAAAATTAAAAAAAAAAAGACTAAGAGATGGAAAATAAGCTAATATACAATTCTAACAAAGAAAAAAAACATTCTTAGACGAAAAAATAAGAAATATAAGAAAGAAACCCGAGAGAAGGAGGCCAACAGCCTCTTTCTCCCCTTTTACAAAAAAAGAGAAGTTTAAGAGAGAAGTACAGAAAAATATGAGAAAATAGAATCTACCGTATATCCCGTGACCTAAGTGAAGTTTTAGGCAAATTCCACGGCATCTTCCTCACGTACGGCATGTCTCTGGGAGTCCTTCCGCGCGGTGTTCGAGCCTTCCAAGTCCTTCCAATGCAAAGGAGTCTAAATTTGGGTTTGTTTTAGTGAAGTTTTGGGGTTAGCATAAGCTTATTTTATTAATTGGACAAGGGTTCGGATAGAATATATGTCGGGAGTCGGGATGGGGCATAAATTCTGTAGAGGTTTGGCTTTCTTTAGAATTTACAAATTAGTTTGGGGTGAGGACGGGTCCTATTTATAGAGTTTTTGGGCAAAAACCTGACTTAGTGTCGAAGTTTCCTCTCAAGTGGCGCGCGCCAGGTGGAAAACGGTGTGCGCCACTTGAGGTGGCGCACGCTAGGGGTAAAAGGGGTTTTTGGGCTCTAACATGGTTTTGGCAAGTGGCATGAAAAGGTTATGGCACGACGCTAGGTATTGAGTTTTGAGGTAGCGTGGATTGATTTAGAAGGAAGTGGCGTGCGCCACTTAAAGGTGGCGTAGCACTGGATTGGTTGCACCAAGGTGTGTTTTTGGTATTTTTAGGTATTTTGGTTTGTTTTAGGGTATTTTGGGTTGGTTATGGGATGCATTAGAAGTACTCCTCGGACTCTCAGACTCGTATGGAAGTTCCTTCGGCGCGACTGATGTACATTTCATCATTAGAAGAGCTTGGTGGGAATTGGCCAATGTTCGGTTTAGCTAAAATCGGGGTGTCTACAGTTGTCCCACTTTGACAAAACTCTCGGTGCCTCGCGTGGGTGAGTAAATGTTAAAGAATCATAGACAGTCCATTTTGATTAAACCGTTCATCAGGAAAAACAAAAATGACAAACAAAAACAAAACAAACGTAAAAAAGGAAACACTATCCTTTTAAGGCCATGAGTAGACCGTGTGCATCAGTTTATAGTCGTGCCAGACTACGAGCGATCAGTTTATAGTCGTGCCGAAATGTGAGCAATAGTTTATAGCCATGTCCAACTATGAGCAATCAGTTTATAGTCGTGCTGGACTGTGAGCAATCACTTTATAGTCGTACCAGACTACGAGCAACAATTTATAGTCATGCCAAACTGTGAGCAATCAATTTATAATCGTGTTGAACTGTGAGCAATCAGTTTATAGTTGTGTTGGACTACGAGCGATCAGTTTATAGTCGTGTCGGACTACGAGCAATCAGTTTAAGGTCACGTGGGACCCAAGGTACTCAGTTTAAGGTCATGAGCTGGACCAGTTTATTCAATTTTGGATCATGGGATGGATCCGAAAGCTCCCATTTTTAGGTCGTAAGACGAACCCAAATCACTCAGTTTAAGATCGTGAGACGGACCCTCATTAATAACCCAGGGTATGAGAAATGAAGCTCGGTATGCAAGAAAGGTAGAACGATTGAGGATGAGTTTGAACAATTTCAAGAATTATTGGAGACGGACCTCAATTTTTGGAATTTTAATTTTTGAAAATGATGAAATTAATGAACAGGATGTGGACACGTGGTAGGCGCCACGTGGCACTGAAGGGATGACATGGGACCACGTGGCACGTGACGCGCTAGGAGGGAAGTGGCGCAGTGCTAGGTGATGATTGGTCTTCCTATCGTACGAGGGGTGAGGTGGTGCAGTGCCAGGTGATGATTGGACTACCCAGCGTACGAGGAGGGAGGTGGCACGACGCCATATGAGGAGGAGGAAAGTGGCTCGCGCCAAGTATGCCAACAGTCTGAATTTTCCAAAAGTTCAGCCGATGATTCATTTGGTCGTACGCGCATATCTCTGTCTACTCTCTCTCAAATCTCTCTACTTTCTCTACTATCTCTGGCAATGGCAAACAATGATCAGACTACTAGTGGTGCGGGTCATGAGGTGGACCCCACCCCTGTAGCTCTAGCTCCTGCAGTCCTGGCACAGTCCGGCGGGACCTAGAGTACCGACTCCTTCTTCATGGGTCTTCCTGCACTGAGAGGGTTCAATGGCCTACTTTCCAGCCCTTCAAAGTAGCCTTCCAAGCAGTCTATTTCTACGGACGGCCTGCTCGATGCTGCCGCCGCTGCTCTGGTTATAGAGGAGGGTGGACCCTCGAAGTGTCGCACCACTGAGGAGCCAGACGTGGACAGCCCTTAGGTCACAGATCTCTTCTACGGGGTTGTTGCTGGGGAAGTGTGAGGGGTTTCGACTCGGCATGGTACGACCCTCCAGCTCACTCGTAGGACTTCTTGCCTCCCACTCACTTTTACTACGTCGACCCCAGCACGGAGCCAGACCTTTCTCTTCGATCGTCGAGCTTCCATCTCTCAGTGTCAAACCGCTAGGTATGCCTTGTTCTTTTTCCTATTCCAATTCTGTTTAATTAAACCAAAAGGAATCCAAAAAACCTAAAAAAGAACTTGGACTTAGATGTATGCACAGGGTAGGCACGAAGCATTTGGATGAATGGTTTCTCGGAATATGACACCAAACAACTTGAACTCCAAAAATTAAAATAGATTTGAACTTAGAAACATTGTATACTTAGGATGAACCTTGTATTTCTTTCTTTTCATGTTTTTGTATATATGTATGTTTTTGGTTTTTTGTCGTTGGGTTGCGTATTAACGTATCTCGTGATGGAAAATTTTGCGTTTTGTCCCTAGATTATTATTTTGACATTTTTCGAGTGAAATTTTTGTTTAGTTTTGATTAATTCAAAACTTAGGTCGCGTGTCAACGCTTTCTAAGAGGGAATTAATGTTATTTGTCCCTAGATTAACGTTTTCACATTTTACTAGGAGAATTTTTCATTTTTGGTATTTTGGGGTATATTTTAATTAAACTCTCATTTGGGTTACGTATTGACATTTCCCGAGAAGGGCGGGGCTTCTCTTCGGTCTGCCCGAATTAGGTTACACATTGGGCCCTGCGCTCGATGACTTACATGACTTATTCGAATGTGCCCCAATTTAGCTGGAATAGTAGGTCCTGACCAACTTTAGGTTGATTCGTACATATTCCCGAGAGAATCAACTAACTTATTTTTGTCCCTAGACAAATGTTTGCAAATCTTCCTAGGGGTTTTTTAGGTTTTTTTAATTAACTCCCACTTGGGTTACGTATTAACGTTTCCCGAGAAGGGCAAGGCTTTCCTTCAGTCTACCCCAAATTGGGTAACGCATTGCACCAGTTGCTCAAGGTATTACAGTCCTCAAATGCGTATCCAATCTGGTTTGATCTGCACTGGTCCCGACCAACTTTAGGTTACGTCGTACATATTTTCGAGGGAATCAACTGACTTATTTTTTTCCCTAGATAAAATGTTTGCACATCTTTCTAGGGGGTTTTGGGTATTTTAATTAACTCCCATTTGGGTTAAATATTAACATTTCCTAAGAAGGGTGGGGTTTTCCTTCAGTTTGCCCGAATCAAGATACACATTGGGCCCTACGCTCGACGACTTACATGACTTATCCGAATGTGCCCCAATTTGGATGGAATAGCTTGTCCCGACCAAATTTAAGTTGAGTCATACGTATTCCCGAGGAAATCAACTAACTTGTTTTTGTCCCTAAACAAATGTTTGCACATCTTTCTAGGGGATTTTTTGGGTTTTTTTAATTAACTCCCAATTGGGTTACGTATTAATGTTTCCCGAGAAGGGCGGGGCTTCCCTTCAGTCTGCCCCAAATTTGGTAACGCATTGCGCCACCTGCTCGTTGTCATACGGTCCCCGAATGCGTCTCTAATGTGGTTCGATCTGCGCTGGTCCCGACCAACTTTAGGTTGCATCATACGTATTTCCGAAGGAATCGACTAACTTGTTTTTGTCCCTAGACAAACATTTTTATGTTTATCTAGGAAGCATTTGTTTATCTTCAAAATTTTGTTTTTGTTTTGTCCCTAGAGAAACATTTTCATGTTTCGATAGGGGGTTGTTGTTAATTTCACCCAGGGGATTCATAGCAACGTTTCCCAAGGTAGGCAAGCTTCCCTTCGCCCCTACCTGAAACAGGTCACGCTTCGCACTGAAGGTAATGATGTATAAGCTATAAGGCTCCGGTCATCCTAATTTGTGTTCCACGCTTCCTGAGTAAAATAGGGGTACTCTGACCTGACAAACTTAGGTTGTGTTGCCCATTTTCTGAGATGGGATTTGGTGGCTTCGTCTCTAGATAAACATTTTTACATTTTTCTAAGGAATTATTATTAGGGTTTTATCCCTAGATTGACGTTTGCACGTTTTTCTAAGAATTTGTTGACTTTATATTTTTTATTGTCTTTAGACAAATGTTTGCACAATTTTCTAGGAAATTTTTTTATTTTAGTTTGTTTAGGATAGTATTTTCACACTTTTCCAGGCTTATTGAATTTTTTATTTTTGACTGACTTAGGATGCATTCTTACTCTTTCTAAGACAGAAATTTCATTTTAAGTCACTGGAAATAGCGTTTACACGCTTTTCTAGGTTTATTGGGGAGTTTCTTTTTTATCTGATTTAGGTTGGTTTTCAAGACTTCCTAAGATAGAATTTTCATTTTAAGGTCACTAGAAATAGCATTTACACGCTTTTCTAGATTTATTGGAGAGTTTTCTTTTTGGTTCTCAGATTAAGTCACGCTTCCTGCTACTCAACATGATGGATTTTTTTTCATTTTCTAGTCAGATTATGCACTCTTTTTTTTTTTTACTTTAGTCTATATTATCTAATGATTTTTTTTGTATTTTCCTTCTTTTCTTTGCAAACTGGCCATTATTTACGCGGGTTCGAGGGCTCTGCCAGGATCTTTAAGTGGTATCAAGCTCTCCCCCCGGGGAGCCGGGTTCTTGTGGATAGATCCGGGTTCAGCCGGTTCATTTCCGTCCTCACGAGTACTCATAATGACAGGGTACTCCTGACGGCACTAGTGGAGAGGTGGTGGGATACCACCAACACCTTCCACTTCCCATCCTTTGAGGCTATCTTGACCCCATTAGATTTTGCTATGATCCCGGGGATCAAGGTAGGGGGTGATCCGCTTCCCCTCGACCCCACTATCAGTTCGTGCCTCGAGGGACTTACTTACTGGTTGAATGAGGTCCCGCGCATGATTGATTCGGGGCGTATCTGGTACGCCTTGCTCGTAGAGAGATACATAGGGTTCGAGTGCACTATGCCCCGCCACTTCGAGTGGATTGCTCATGCATTCCTACTATATCTGATGGGTGCATGCCTATTTTCGAACAGGAACAACACTGTTTTTCTGTGCTTTCTGGGAGCATTGCATGTTTTGACAGGATAGCGTCCTTCGACGTTGTATACCAGTCTGCGGTCCGCCTATTGGACCAAGGAGAGCTCAGTGATCGGGTACTGGTGGATCCTTGATGTATGATTCTTTACACTCTTTGTCCATTCAGGTCATTTGTACTTGATCACTTATTTAACATGGCCTAACTTATTCTATTTATTTTTGTTATCTTTTCACTTTTTCTTTATTTATTTATTTATTTATTTATTTACACTCGTGGGCCTATGAGTTCTTAGATTTAGCATACCCAGAGAACACTCACTCGGATCCCTAAACCATCCCGAGGGAGGCTCAGTGGGGACGGAGCACGACGGGAAGGAAGGAGGACGTGAAAAATCTAAAACCTTGGATTGCCTATTCCCGACACAAGTATGTTCTATTTTACTTTTACGCTGACTTGATTTTCTTTCTTATAATTCTTTTCGTATGTAACCTGTGCCAAGTTTACTTTGCAGGTGAATTGGCGGGTGTGGAAAGGCATGGAGGTCAGGGCGGGCGAGGACCTGATAAGGAGTCGCCATGCTCATCAGAGGAGGCTCCTGCTAGAGGGTCTAATCTGCCTTGAGTGGTTCTTGGGTGAGCGGATAGCCCGCCAGACGCTGGGGCTGGACCACTTTTGGGTCCCCCAGCCGCCTCCACCTAGCATGAAGTTGATGCACACCTTGTCACCTGAGGACGTTGACGAGGCAGTGTATGGCTTCACGGCTCAGGATTTCCTAGCCAATGGGGAGTATGTTACCTTTGCACGTGACCATCTGATGCATCTGATGGTCGTTCAGCTTGCGAGGATGCAGGCCGGACATCCTTCGACGTCTCAGTCTCCTCCAGTGATGGGTGATCGTCCTCCTACTACTACTTTTGGGAGTGGTGCGATTACTCGAGCTGCCTTGGGTGCTACCGATGGCGCCTCGACCTCTCAGGTTGTTCCTGCTGCTGGTGAGACTTCCTCTTCTTCCTTGCCTTCAGTACCTCGGGAGATGTTGGCCCTTCCTTACGGGCCTCCACACACCATTCCTATTCCCACTCCCGAGGTACGAGAGATGCATCTCGGTAGGGATGAGCAGGTACTCCCTTTCTTTGTTTGGTGTCTCTACTTTCTTTTAACCAGATATGTCAGTCCGTCTAACATGTTCTCTTCTTGGTTCCTTGTTTTGATTTTCAGGTCCTCCAGGTTCCTCGAGCATACATGGATAGTCTCTTTGACGCTTTTTCGGGCCTGAAGGTCCTGGTGAGGCAGCAGAGCCAGATGCTGGTGGACGAGCACGTGCATCCCATCCCCCGACGCAGTTAGCTTTTTCCTCGTCCGGTGAGTATTCTTGTTTTCACTTTTTTTAGTTCATAGGCCCTCTTCTCTATCTTTTTTTTTTTTAAGTATGTATATATATACATTTTTGTATCTTTTGTACTTATTCTTTTTATCTTTTTTTTTTGTATATGCAGCTTCCTTCCGTCAGTCGTACTTCTGTCCATGGGACATTCTCGTCCTCCTATGCCGCTCATCTGGCTACCGCCGTTCCATCTGCAGCTTCCCAGGGGTCTGCCCTGCGGACCAGAGTCCGTCGGGACCGTCAGGCCGACAGTGACGATGACTTCAACTCGAGGAATTCCACCACTTCTACATCCTCCATCCCGGAGCCTCCGCATTGTACCCATCGCCGACGAGACTAGGATGTCCTCTCTCTTTTGTTTCATTTGATGTACGCATGAGATACACGTTTCTTTTTCTGCATATGCATTTTTTTATTATATTTTTTGGATAGGCCTTCGTGCCTAGTTGAATTATTTATTTAGCACTCTTTTTAGTTCTTCTCTTTTTGTATGGATATATTTTTTTTTTGTTCATTTATATACATGGATGGACCGCAATTTATTTACATGGATGGTTATATTCATGTGTGTATGTTCAGGAATTTATTGGCAGGTACATATGTACATGGAAGTTATTTACAGGGTTCTATGTACAGGACTTGGATATGTACAGAGTTCTATGTACATGCATGGTTTATCTGCTTTTCTCTTTTCTCCTTTTCTTCTTTCTTCTCCCTTCTTTTTTGTATATACAAAAATTATTCATTTCCAAGAGCGATAATAAAAAAAGAAATATAATTTACAAAGAAATTATTTACAAAAGGTTATATACAAGGATTACATATATACATGGGGTATGAATTTTTTGTTTCTTTTCCTTTTTCTCTTTTTCTTTTATTTTGCTTGCTCTTTTTCGGGGTTTCGTTGTACATTTTCTTATGTATGAATATTTATTCATTAATGTTAGAAAATAACAGGGCATAGACCTAAGTGGTCATGTTAACACCCATAAATATCAAGTGTCAGTGGTGATAGGCATATACAGAAAGCAAGGGAGAACAAAACTACTTTCTTTGCACAGACACGGCACAGCACCACATGGAGATGACATGGTGCACGCCATGTGATGTGGTGCTCGCTATGTTGAGGTGGCACGCGCTAGATTGACGTGGCGCGCGCGCCATGTGGTGGGTTTGAGACCAGGTTCTGATTCCCTAGGTTTTCTATAAAAGGGGGTCATGCCTTCTTTCCAACAACCATCCCTGATTCTGCAATATGGCCTCTTCTACCCAAAATTCCTCGTCTTGTTGGACCGGTGAATTTATTCAGATCGAGCAAACCAACCTTATAAATTTCAGCTTGAACGCTATTTTCCATCTGAGGTCTGTGAGGATAGATTGGAATTTTCTGAAGGCATCCAGTCAACTATGGGATCCAGTAGCTCATACTTTCTGGCTTGGAGATGAGGAGCTTTATCCGACGATCAAAGAGTTTGTAGCCATTCTGCATCTTTTCCCCAGGGCGGAGGTTTTGATTCCATCGTCATCAGTGAGTCCAAAGAAACTCCTGCAGGATTTATGCAGTTTGAGCGGTAATGAGGCTTCTCTCGTTCTGCATGGTGGGGTTCTTGACACATCCCGCCTGGTGAGCCATTTCCATCCTGTCGGTTCTCTTTCTGATTTCTCTCTACAGTCTTACCGTTGTTATGCCCTGTTGTAGACACCCCATTTTTGATTAAACCGAACATCGGCCGGTTCCTGTGGCCTTCCAATGATGAAAAGAGCATCAGTC
>JAUTBS010220101.1:0-11568 GCA_032361285.1 Aequorea victoria | reverse complement strand
TTCTTATTTTTGGGCCTTTCTTGTTTTGGGCTAAACAATTAATTCCCACTGAATTTCAAATAAATAATTGGGCCTAGTTTTATTTATATTTTTGGGATAAAAAAATTTTTGGCCCATTATCCCAAACAAAACATCTTTTGGGCCCAAATCAAGATTGGGCCTCATTAGGCTTATTTTATTCTTTTTCTCTTTTGAGCCTTACTTTAATTGGGCTCAATTATATTTGTTTGGCCAATATGCTATATTCTCATACTATTTTGGGCCTTAGCCCAAAGTTTCATAAGTGTTCCACCACTTGGTCTATTTTAATTTTTATGTTTTTTGCCTTAGTTGAGAATTATGCCAAAACTTATTTCTAGGCCTCCATAATTTTACATAACTTTTTTCCATTGATGGTTGGGCCTTTGTTCATCTATTAAACATAAGCTTGTAAGCTTATTTAAGACCTACTTGCATTCTCTTCTTAAGCCCATTTGAATTATTAACTTGGGCTTCCAAACGGATCTTATTCTTGGTTCTCATGTCTTGTGCCTAAACTTCATTATTAAGATAGGCTACTTATTTCTTCTTAATTCATAATAGAATGTAATTTGGATTTTTGAAAATTTACGGGGTGTTACATTCTACCCTCATCAAAGAAATTTCATCATGAAATTTTAACATACGTGATTCAAAAAGACGTGGGTACTTCTGCTGCATCTCCTTCTCTCTTTCCCAAGTGACTTCTTCTACGAAATGACTGCGCCACAAAATATTCACTAGTTATATAGTTTTGTTCCTCAGTACTTGCTTTTTTCTATCCAACACCTTCACTGGCTCTTCTTCATATGATAGATTCAGTCTTAGATCGATCGGTTGCCGATCGGTTGCACCGTTAGAACGTGCGAAGGATCTGGCGTATATTTCTTTAACATGGACACATGGAAAATGTTGTGTAGCTTTGATAGCTCCGGGGGCAATGGCAATTGATGCGCCGTGCTTCTAACTCTTTTGATAATTTCGTATGGCGATGTAGCAAGGACTCAACTTTCTTTTCTTTCCGAACCGTATGATGCCTTTTCAGGGAGATACTTTTAGGAACACGCGGCCCCCCACTTCAAACTCTAAATCTCGTCGTTGGTTGTCCGCATAACTTTTCTGTCTGTCTTGAGCTTGGTTCAGTCATGATCTGGGTTATCTCTGGTCCGAGCAATTTCCTTTCTCCTACTTCATCCCAACAGGTTGGATTTTAGCATTTTCTTCCATATAAAGCTTCGTAGGATGGCATCCCTATAGTTTCCTCGAAACTATTATTATATGCAAATTCGGTCAACGACAAGTGATCCTCCCAACTACGTGGGAGATCCAAAACACATGCTCTGAGCATGTCCTTCTAAGTTTGAATCATTCTCTCCGACTGTCTATTGGTCTGGGAGTGGAATGTCGTACAGAACTTTAAAGTAGTCCCCAAAGCTTCCTCTGGACTCATCCAAAACTTGGATGTGAATCGAGGATCTTGATCTGACACCACTATTACTGGCACACCATGTAAACGGACAATCTCGTCAATGTAAAATCGCGCATACTGGTCCACCGAGAAAGTCATCTTGATCGGTAGAAAGTGCTCCGACTTCGTTAATCTATCGACTATTACCCAAATTGCCTCATTACCCATAGGCGACCATGGTAGTCCGGTCACAAAATCTATGGTGAGATGCACCCATTTCCATTCAAGTATTTGCAAAGGTTGTAACAACCCTACCGGTCTCTGGTACTCAATCTTTACTTGTTGGCACACCAGACATTTTGCGACAATATGTGCCACATCTCTCTTCAATCCCTTCCACCAATAGTACTCCTGTAAATCTCGATACATCTTTGTGCTTCACGGGTGCCTTGCATACATTTAACTATGAGTTTCTTTGAGAATTTACTTCTTTAATTCAGCGTTGTCAGGGACACATAAATGTTTCCCATACATTAGTGATCCATCTTCCGAAACTACAAAATCTTTATTTTCTTTTCTAATGACCTCATCTTGTAACTTAATTAACTGAGAATTAGCCTTTTGTGTAACACCCCTCTCCCCGGAGGATAAATAATCCTACTCGGAGTGGTGCGATAACGCTTGCTCCAACATCAACGACAACAAAGTACTAAGGGATACACTCAGCATTGCCCAAAAGAAGCATCAACAATTCATTATAAACGTCAAATTGTTTCCAAATACCATACATATACTCCACAAAAGGGATACTCCATCCCGATATACAAAAAGATAAGCTATACTACGGGATACTCAATCCCAACCATGTTCACAAATATAAGAATCATCTATTAAGGTTACTAACCAAAAGAAACTATTACACAAGGGATCTTCTTCCTTACAGGATCCTTCTTTTGGCACTAGTTGACCAAAAGTCTATCCCAAGCTGTAATCTGCAATCACAAGGTTACAGGAGAGTGAGCTTAGCATTAAAATGAAACACGACATAAAACATCTCTTCCATTAAACACTTTATTATAAAAGCAACATCACACACACAGGTAAGAAATAGATTTCATAATCTTCAGATAACATACTTGAAATACATTTATCAAAGCATTTCGATAAACCCAACACCCATGTGTTATATAACACCAACTCACGCTTTACAGTGCCTAAGTAGTCGTTTAACCTCATGACCTGGAGTTCCAACGGTACTGTTACCTTAATCACAATGTACTTTCATTCGAGTGGCGAGTGTGAGGGCCACTCATATATCACTAGTGGTAAGTGCTCTACCCTCAACGAGGGTTTGTCCACCACTAGATCTCCGCCCAACTAAGGGGATACAAATATATTAGCCACCAAGGGCTCCACCCTCAATGGGGTTTTTTCCACCACTGTACCTCCGATTAACATAGGGGCAATGCCTTTAAGACTAGTAAACACCTAAACAAGGGGTAATGCCTTTAATGGCCAACAACCACCCACACAAGGGGCTCACTGTGATGGTTACCCGCTATAACTTGGCACACTCAAGCAAAATATCAAACACAATATACATTTTGATATCATCAACCCATATAAAAACAGGATCACATTTGATAAAACAAGGATCAACTTCATTTGAACACCCAAACATGGTTTAAGAAAACACCCACGAGATCATCACAAAACATGTTATCAAAACATTTAAAGATAACCACATTTTTCTACATTTCATTTTAAACAAGCTATCCACTCTCACCTTTCACTTGAGCACCTCACGAACGACCTCCTTGATCACGAGGCAACGTTCCCTCGTCTGCGGTCAAACCTTCGGGACCTAGATTACATAATAAATTATGTATAAGCATCAACTTTATGCTTTATATGATTCCCAACATCTTACGTCTCGACCGTATGGTCACACAAGATTCTTAGTTTCCATTGGAACATGATCTACCCTTGTATTCTTAGAGGTTTTTAACCCTATAATGTTTGGTGAATTCTAATTAGAGGATTAAACTGTTTTAATAATTCTTGGTAAAACTTCAGAAGATAGATGTGGTCATAAGCTATATTTTTCATGAAGAAACCTAAGGCGAAAAGTGGCTACAAAGGCTTAGAAACATCACTGGAAGAAAATTATTTTTACACTTTGAGTTGACACAAAAAAGAGTTGGGTCGACTCACACGCCTCTAGGTCAACTCACCCTTCCTTCGAGTCAACTCAGGATGTCCATAGAGGGGTTTGGGTTGAGGTATGGGCTGAGGTATCTCGACTCATGTGCGCTGGGCTGAGGTTGGATTGACTCACACAAGGCTTGGGTCAACTCACATGCGCTGGGTCTAGGCTTGTGTCGACACACTCAGGGGCTTAGGTCGACACACAGTCTCACCTGTTAAACAACAGAGAGAACCTCCAATTGAGTCGACTAACGATCCTCGTGGGTCAACTCACTTCCACGCCTGATAAAACTACCGAGGCTAAATTTATTTGAGTCGACACCCATAAAGCTTGGGTCGACTCAAGCTCTCACCTATTAAAATAACAGAGAGTTTCACCGATTGAGTCGACACCCATAAGGCTTGGGTCGACTTAAACGCTCGCCTGATAAAAACTACCAAGAGCAACACACTTTGGGTTAACTCACATAGGGTCTGGGTTGACTCATCAGGCCAAAAATATAGATGCTCTATTTTCTGTGCATTTTCTACTATAAGGTTCTGTTTGGGTTGAAAAATGTGATTTTTCTACCTCTCAAGAGTCTACAACACCCACAAACTTCTCTCCTTCATAACCTAAGCTTCCAACACTCCAAAAATCTTTATGAGGGTCTTTTTACAAAGATTTAGAACAAAACTTCTAGATTTCTACCATTAGAAATATCCAACAGTGGATAAAATGGAGATCTACAAAATGCATGTGTCCATAACTAGGAAGAGCTAAGAAATGGGTTATAATCTCCCATTAAGGGAGGTATTCCATGATGTAAAATACTTGTGAGTTGAGGACATGATTCTTACCTCAAGAATCTCAAATGATGATGTTAATGGTAGTTTTACATTTCCTCTTCCTTCCTTTTCTTCTTTTCTACCGATTGTGGTGTGAAAACTCTACCACTCTCAGCTCCAGAACCTTCTATGCCACTCGGAAGCACCTTACTCACATTCTCTCAAGAACTTGTACACAATAATGGACCCAAGAGAACCTCAGGGATTTTGAGGGCAGAAGGTGGGGTTCGGTACAGGGAGAGAGAGACCAAATTTCTTGGGTCTCCTAATATCTGCCTTGTGATGATGAAAACACAGGGATGATGGGACAAGAGCATAGGGCTGTCAGCCCAAAACCCACTGACATTCTGATTGTTTGCTACTTTAAGCCTCTAAATTTTTATTTTGATGTATAAAATATTTTTACTCTTCACATTTTGGGAATTAATTATAACTTGGCTTAAAATACACTTAAGCCCTTATTCCTTTGGGGTTTACGAATTAATTCTCATAATGTTCTAATTAATTAATCGGGCCAAGATTAATATAATAATTACATTTTTAGACTTAAACAACATTAATTATTCTTAAAAGTCCCTTTAGAAATTACAGGATGTTACATTCTCCGCTCCTTAAATAAATTTCATCTCAAAATTTAAACGTACCTGATCAAAGAGATGTGGGTACTTCTGTCGCACTTCCTCCTCTCTTTCCCAAGTGGCTTCTTCCATGGAATGGCTGCGCCACAAGACTTTTACCAATGGTATGCTTTTATTCCTCAACACTTGCTCCTTTTGGTCTAATACTTTTACTGATTCTTCCTCATATGATAGGTCCAACCTGAGATCAACTGGTTGCACGGATAAGACATGCGAAGGGTCGGACATATACTTCCTTAACACGGATACATGAAACATATCATGTAGCTTTGATAGATCTGGGGACAACGCTAACTGATATGTCGTACTCCCAATCCTCTTTATGATTTCAAATGGTCCGATGTAACGAGGACTAAACTTTTCTTTCTTACCGAACTGCATGACACCTTTTCATGGGGATATCTTTAGGAACACATGGTCCCCTTCTTCAAACTCCAAGTGTCATCGTCGGTTGTTTGCATAATTGTTCTGTCTATCTTGAGCCTATTTCAACCTTTCCCGAATGAACTTGACCTTGTCTGTAGTGATTTGAACTATCTTCGGCCCTAACAATTTCCTTTCCCCTACTTCATCCCAACAGGTCAGGCTTTGACATTTCCTTCCATACAAAGCTTCATAGGGCGCCATTCCTCTGGCCCTTGCAATTGATCAAATAGGTCATCTATCCTGGGCGAAGGATACTTATTCTTGACTGTGATTCTATTCAGTTATCGGTAATCAATAGACATCCTTAGGGTTTCATCTTTCTTCTTCACAAACAACACAGGTGCTCCTCAAGGTGAGACACTGGATTTGATAAAACTCTTATCCAACAACTCTTGTGACTGCTCTTTTAACTCTCACAATTCAGCAGGAGACATTCTATAGGGTGTAATAGATATAGGTGGTGTGCCCGAATATAGATTAATTATGAAGTCAATCTCTCGATCTATCGGTAGATCTGGTAAGTCATCCGAAAATACATCTGGGAAGTCACAGATAATTGGTATCCTTGAGAGTTCTTCTCCCCCCACTTCGGTAACTATAACATGCACCAAGAATCCCTGGAAACCCTTCTACAACAGTTTAGTTACCTTAAGTGCCAACACAAGACGAACAGGTTTCCTAACCTTATCCCCTTAGAAGAAAAACTCTTTCTCTCATGGGATCTGAAAGATTACTCTCTTTCCAAAAAAATCTAGGGACGCGTGATAGGTGTATAACCATTCCATTTTGAGTATAAAGTCAAATTCGAACATACTCAATGGCATTCCATCAATTTTGATTTCTTGTTCTCCTATCCTTAACAAACACTTTTGGGATATGATTCTGATTATCATTTCTTTCCCAAGAGGTGTTGCAATAGTGACTGTGTAGTCTAGGGGTTCAGGTGTTATGCCATCTACTTGTGATATGCTAGTAGGTGCTATGAATGAATGTGTGGATCCCGAATCTATAAAAGCATAGGCATTTCTATTGATAGCAGTAATGGTACCTATCACCACATTTTATGTTGCTTGTGTGTCCCATCTGGTGATGGCAAAAACTCACCCTGGGATGATAGGCTGCTCTGCTATCCCTTTTCTTTTATCTTGTGTTACTCCCGCTGGTCCACTATCCACAGTCTTCCTAGTACTAATGGAGGATGCAGCTAGCATCTCCTGCTGCCCACACTGAAAGGCTATGTGCCCCGGTTGATTGCAGCCATAACAGATAACTCATTTTCCCTTATTTAGACAATTCTTAATGAAATGATCGGTGTCTCTGCACTGATAACATGTAGAGATAGCCCGTAATCGGTGTCTCTGCACCGATTACCCACTGTCTTCATACTTCCTTTGTTTGATTGGTTCCCTTTGAAAATGGTATTCTTCGCAGTTGATTGGTACCTTTGACTTCGAAAGGCTGACAATTTTTTTGTAGCATTCTTGAAACTATTCTTCACCGCTTTGTTTGTTGATGCACTACTAAAAATGAATTTCTTGAACTTTTCTCGCCTTTTTGCTCCCTCTTTCACATATTTCTTAATTATATGAGCCATTTTCACCAAACTAGCATAGCAATTAATTTCTAAGACTATCAGTCTAGTCCTGATCTAGTAATCTAACCCTTTTTGAAACCTTCTACAGTTAGTCTCCTCGTCTTGGACTAATAGTGGTGCATAGCGTGATAACTCTATAAACTTCATTTCATACTCAGCTACACTCATTTTTCTCTAAGTTAGGTCTATCAATTCTTGCTCTTTCTCATACTTATACGAAACATGTTTGTATTGCTCATTGAATGCTTTGAAAAGCGAGCCCAAGTGATCTCTTGTGACAAAGGGGGCTCTGCTCCAGAAATAGGTAACTTCAACAATCTCTCAGTTGCCTCCCACCAGTTGTAAGTTTCTCCTCAAAACATGAAGGTGATGAGGTCGACTCGGTCATCCTCTACTACTCCAAGTCTATCAAGAATGCGCACTATATCTTTTAGCCGGTTCTCGGCTTCAGTGGGATTAGTAGTCCTATTAAATTCTTTGGCTCCAAGATTCCTGAATTGCTTTACTCGAGATTTATCACCCCTTCCTACTTGCATACCAAGTAGCCTTGTATTCATCTCTGTGAGCTGGGCAATAGCTTCTAGTATTCTAACAATCTAATTAGCCCGATCCGATTGTCCTACTTGCTGGGGTGCTCCATGCTCATCCCTAACTGGTTGTTCAGGGGCAAAAGACACTTCACAAGAGTTTTTCATTCTCTATGTGGTAAAATAAATTATTGTTACTTTAGGGTTCAATTACCAAAACCTACTTATGCATTACTTATGCTCACGTAGAGGTTTATGATTAGGATTATCTCTCCTAATCCCAAATCTTACAAGATTTTTGGGCATTAACCCAAGTCTAACAACTCACCAAGACTTATAGGGTTATTTTCCTCAATTCGATAACTCACTATGATTTCTAATAGAAACCTACGCCTGTAGAACGCGTTTCTAGTTGGATTTCAAAGCTAGTCAAACAGACGTCCGAAGACAAGGGTACAACATCCCAAAGTCACACTAGTACTTAAGTCAACTTAACTACCCATCACTTATTGTCCACCATAGTGCTAGACTCAACTGTATCTACAGAACCTATAACCTAAAACTCTGATACCAAAATGTCACACCCACTTCTTATAGGATGATTTTACCTACTTGAAGTGGTGCAGCAAAGGCTCACCTAATCAAAATTGATACAATTAGTCAAGGGATGCAGTCCACTTCTCCCATAATAATACTTGTAAGAGAGATTTATTTTTTTTTCTTAGGACCAAAGTTCATAGATTACTAAGGGATACTCCATCCCTGCATCAAAAATATAATTTTATTCTACGGGATACTCAATCCCCAACCATACAGACATAAGCATAATAGATCATCTCTTGATCATAATAACCTGCTTAAGTATTATATTTCAATAGAAACTTAAACAAAAGATTTTCTTTCAAAAAGATCATCCACCTGTCACTATTGGACCGACATCTACCTTGTACTGATATCTACAACAAAAAAGGTTACAGGAGAGTTCGCTTAGCATTATAATGAATTTAGACATAAAATAAATTTTCACAAAGAATTTGATTGAAAAGTAGTTTCACATACTGATAAGAATAGTTTTCATAAACCACAAGCATTCATTCATTTGCCAAAAGAAACTAAAAGACTCAACGCCAAAGTGTTATATTTATCACAAGCATTTTATATAACACATAACTTCCAACACACGCTTTACACTGCCCAAGTAGTCATTTACCTTACGATAGGGTGTTCTGACGGTACCGTAACCTCAATCACAACTTACTACAATAGAGTGACGGATATGAGGGTCACTCTTTAACCACCAGTGTTAGGTATAACTCACACCCATAAAAGTGTAAAAGTCATAAAGGCTATCTCACACCCATAAAGGGCAAAAGTCATAAAGGTTATCTCACAACCATAAAGGTAAAAAGGCATAAAGGCCATCTCACACCCATAAAGGGAAAAAGCCATAAAGGCTAACACACACAGGCCGGATACCCGAAAGACTTGGCACACTCAAATGAAAAAAAATCATAATTCATCATGCAACAAGATTCATTATATTCTTCTCAAACTTCTTCATAAAATAATTCCACATTTGAGTGAACCAAAGATCAACTTTATTTTCAACAACGAGAACTTTTTTTGAGAAGCATTCATGAGATCATTCATCAAACATGTTATCAAAATATTTCATGATAACAATAATTATCACATTTCATTTTAATAAAATTAGTCACTCTCACCTTGAATTGAGCATTTTCTTTTTAACCTTGAGGTGTCGCTCGTGCGTCCACAGCTACCCCTCTGGGACCTACATTTTATAACCACCCATGAATAAATATCAACTTATTTCTCATATAAAATTTAAGTATGATAATAACTTAGGTCTTTTGATTACACCTAAAATGACCAATCTTTCTTAGGTATAGATCTTATTTCTCATATGGATTTCAAAATCTTACTTCTTGACCCAATGGTCTTAAAGGATACTTAGTATTTTATTAACATAATAATGTTCTTATAAATGTTAATTGTTCATTAGAATTGCTAAAAAATCAAATCTTTGGGCTTAGGTACTTAGTTACTCTTGGAACATCATTTTCCTTTGTTTCTTTAAAATTCCAGATTTTGTCACACTTATGGTAAATTTGTTTAAACATATTAAACCTTCATACTAAATTCTGGAAATATTAAAAAGTCTAGATATGGATGTTAGCTAAGTTTTTCATGTAGAACCTGAGATCCAAATGGGAACATAAAGGGCTCTAAACATTCACAAGGAACAGTCTGTCGAAAACGACACTGTTTGGAAGGATTCATTTTCCTCAAAATTTGTTCAACTAAAATTGTATTTATACTTTTTGGGTAAAACTAGACCCATATAACTTGATTTTCATATATGTATTATCTCTAGGGAAGTTTTATGGAATTAATTAAAATTCTTTAAAGTGGTCTATTTTTCTTCAACTCCAACGCAGAAAGTTCAAAAATAGCATAGGGGTTCTAAATCATGTTTTTGGGTCCAACTAAAAATCACACATGTGCATAACATGCTATTCTAACTCTTTTTGAAACAGAGTTTCAGTTAGCCTTGTTTGGCTAGCACAAAAAATCTGAGATGGGATTTTGAGTCCACTATTTTGTCATATCTTAAAGGATTTCTTACATCAACCAACCTCATTCTTTCTTGTACATGCAAGCAAGGTCCCAAAACTTTTTATTATCATTTTATATACCATTTTAGTCATTTATCTTGACTTTTTCAGGTCTCATTATTTACTTTTATTTTTCTCACAACTCAAGAAAGTTTATTTTTTTTTGAGTTAGGGTTCATCCATGTTTGTTCTTTTATAGTTGATCTTCTTTTAGCTTAGGGAGGGATGAATTTAAGAAGATAATTTTTAAGAAATAAATGGAGGGCTTGAACATTTCTTACTTGGTTGTTTTCCTTGCTCCAAGAGAGTAGGACTTAGTTTTTGCTCTTTCTCTTTTTTTTTTTCTTCTTCCTTTCCTATCTTTCCTGTCTTCTTCTTCATTCTTTTCTTTCTTCCTTATTTTTGTCTCCCCTCCCTCTCCCTCTCTTGGCCGAAATTTATAAATGGTGGTTTGGGAGTTGGAAAAAAAGTCTCTAAGTGTAAGAAGAATGGGAGTTTATATAGGTATAAAGATTGTGTAAAATGATCATTTTACCCCTCCTTTCATCATTCTACTAGTCACCCATGTAAGATATGCATGGGGTCTTATTGGCCATGCTTGAGGTGGGTGAAAGACTTGTATAATAGGTAGGATCTTCTTCACCATTCACCAATGTGCTAGACTCTCTTTTCTTTTCTTTTTCTTTTTCTTTTTTTTCTTTATTTTCTTTCCTTTGAGTTGTCACATCACTCCCCCCTCCCCAAGTGGGGAGCCGACCATGGCATATAATATATATATATTTACTTTATAGTTTTATGATAATTAAAATTAATTTGGGCTTAATTTAATTTTTTAGGTCAAAACTTTTCATTTTTTGGCCTTTGCTAGTTTGGGCTTAGAACTTAATTCATTGGGCCTCAATTATAAGAATTGGGGTCAAATATTTATTTATGTTGGGCCCTTATTATGTTTGACCCAAGGTCCAAATCTATTTTTCTCTTGGGCCTTCCCAACATTTGGGCCTAATGGACTAGTTTTTCTCCTTTCATTTTGGTCCCTTTTTTAATTGGGCTCAATTTTACGTGTTTGGCCCATCTACTAAATTCTCATAATGCTTTGGACCTTATCTTATACTTTCATAAGTTTTCTATCATTTGACCCATTTTAATTTCTATTTTTTTGACCTAGGTTGAAAATTATGCCAAAATTTGTTTCTAGACTTTCATAATTTTACTTAGCTTATTTTCATTGCTGGTTGGAAATTTGTTAATATTTTGAACCAAATATTATTATCTTATTTAGGCC
>JAUTBS010219990.1:0-11569 GCA_032361285.1 Aequorea victoria | reverse complement strand
ATATTAAATTTTGTTGGTTGAATGTCATTAGAATAACCCTAAATATTATATGTATGTCTCTTAACGAACCAAAATTTCGTGGTGTTACAGATCCTCTTAGACTGTTAGGTCAAATATATATAGACAAGACTCTTATACCAATTGTTAGCTAAAGGGTATCCCTAGACGGGGGTGAATAGCGTCTTAAAAAATACTTGAGTTTTAAAAGCTAATTTAAAACAATTATAAATTAGCAACCTATAGATACATATACAAGCAATAGATTGAGGATAGAGTTAGAGAGCGACACTAAGATTTATAATGGTTCGGCTATCCCAGCCTACATCCACTCCTCAAGCACCTCTTGAGAATTTCTCCACGGAGGAAAACGCACTTACGGGTGTGCTCCAACCCTTTACAAGATCCACACAGCTGCGTTCCAAAACTTTCATGACTTCTAGAACTTGTGATCTTTTACAGCAGATGATCCAAGCTACGTTCCAAAGAACGCAAGGTTCTAGTACTTGGGTTCTTTCCCTTTGTGTGCTACACTACATACAAAGATCAGTAGCAGGTGACTCACCACTACTTTACAGAGTTGTTGTAGTGTTCATAATGTTAGAACATTAAACATAATGTACTTTCTTACAAGAGCATACAATACAGTAAGCTTTTAAATGACAAAGCAAAATACAAAAAATGAGTAGTTTGTAGAATTGACTTTTCTGTAGATGGCGGAACTGAACTTCTCACGAACTGATATAATGTGATTGATATTTCGTTGATGATCTTCGTATCAGACTGAGAGTGAGAGTATGAGAATGAGAATGATGTATTGTTTTTATTTTGAGTTTTGTATTCTTAGTGGATCTGCGTTCTTCGTTGAACAAACTGCTCTTTAAATAGCCTTTGAGAAAATAGCCGTTGTTGGCAACGATTTGATCTTTCTTGAATCAAGCTGATTGATTGTTGATCTTATTCCATTTGATTTGATCTGATCTTCGTTTTGAATTTTGTTCTCCATATAGCCGTTGCATTTCAAAAAACCATTTCTAAAAATGACGTTGTGTCCAACTGTAACAGATCCCTGAAATCACGTAACTGATATTTCTAGATTTGTTCCACGGGACTTGATGATCTGATTTTAAATGTCTTGGGGTCATTTCTATAAGTAAAATTAATCCTTAAATTACGCTGAAAGTCAAACAAATCTCTGCAAGATTCGCGCACTTGTGTCGACTCATATTGAGTTGTGTCAATCCAAGTTCCTTAAAACATGGGATGGCGCCCCGAAAATTCGATTTACCAAGAGACGTAAGTATAATACATAGGGTTATTCTAATAAAAACAATCCAACATAATTTGATATTTATCATAAGATAATACTATTTGTGTCTTCGCACATCGCACAACTTGTTTAAATAGTATATTACATTTCAACGATAATTTAAAGCAATACAAAATAAAAATTCTTCAAGTACGAGTGCCATTTGTTAAAGTGAGCCATGGCTCAACATACTCCTCCACGGGATCTTCGATCATCATTTCTTCTTCAGTTCCTGACATAAAATGCCGTAAGCTGCAAAGCCCAGAAGAAAACTCCCAAACCCAACGTTTCTAACACATAATACATAGTAGCAAGATATAACACAATATGATATGTATAATGATGAAACTCTGATTCTTGACAATGATTCCTTTACAACGAAAGGATTTCAACACTCAACCATAACCCTATGACTTCTGAAACATAACAACCAGAGAGCCACGATCCAGTCCCCCATTGGTGGTCACCATGACTCATAGTGGGTTAAATATCCACCGATTCATGCGAGCCCCCGGCTTGAACCGATCTTAAGACCCACCTTGTCACACTATAATCCGAAGCAGAGTGACATACTCTACTAGCTCATGAATGCCCTAAGGGCGGCGGGGTACAGCCAGGTGAATAGTCCTCATTGTGCCCCAAAACCACCTCCCTAATGAGTCCAGACGAGTCTGTTGTTAAATTCATTAGTCCGACCCGATGCACCATAGCAACAACTGTACTCATCATAATGTTACAACATGGAAGAGAAACCACCCACTCCATCACAAGAACATACCCAAGTCACAAACCATGTGAACTTGTCCAACATAACCACATATCTTCAATAACCAACAGTAGTTAAGCTAGACATAAGGTGTATACCCCCACCCAAGACTCAGGTCATATATGAGAGATGTTATAACACAAGTCTATGATCATACAACATTTAGCTCAGCCATAAAAACTCATTCATACCCATGGATGATGTTAAAGAGAAACAAACATGACTTAGGGATAGGTGAAGCCTTAAACACATTATTTTCCAACAAAACAAGAATTCCAGAATCTGCCTCACTGTCCTAAAATTGCTTTGAAAATACCAAACCTCACTAGGAAATTCTGAACATTTACAGAGAGCTCTATTATGATGTTAGCTAAACGTTGCATGAAGAACCTGAGAACTGATTGTAAACATAAGAGGGCTCAAAAATTTCTACCAAAGAATCTGTCGAAAAAGTTGTCCGTTTGGGACGAACATGAGATCTCAAAATATACAAGTCCAAATTGAGTTCTGTAAAAAGGGGGTGAACCTAGACCCATATAAATTTCTTTGGATAGGTGTCCCAGCTCAAGGAGATTTTATATAGAACAATCTACAAGAGTTCAAAGTGGGCTGTTATTCTGTCTTACTGTCACAAAAATTTCTAAAATAGCATAGGGGTTCAAAACTACATTTTTGGGTCCAACCAAATATCATATACACTCAAGACATTCTAAAAAGGCTCTTTTTGAAATATATTTTAATTTGGGGATTGTTTGGTTCAAAAGAAATTTCTTGGAATGGACTATTTTGATCATTCTTACACAATATCATACAAATATCAACTTCTCCTATTTTTAACACATCCAAAGCATATCCAAACACATTATAACAACATAATATGTTCATAATAAGGTTCCTTACATTTATTACATTATTTCTTCTTAGTCTTTAGTTCTTACAATGTTTCCCTAAAACAAGTTTCCAAACATCCATTTCTTATTTTCATGATCCATCTTCATTTTTGTCCATTCTTGTCCATATTTCTTTTACGCTAGAGAGGGTTGAAGTTAAGAAGGTGATATTAGGATAGAAAAGGAGAGTTCAAGAAGTCTCTTACTTGATTAGTCTTGATCAATAGAAGTTTTAGGACTTAGCTTTATTGCCTTTCTCTTTTCTTTCTTCTTCTTCTTCTTTCTTCTTTCTTCTTTCTTCTTTCTTCTTCTTTTTCTTCTTTCTTCTTCTTTCTTCTTTTTCTTCTTTCTTCTTCTTTTTCTTTTCTTCCCTTTCTTTCCTCAAGGCTACCGAGCTAGAGAGGGAGTGGAGGAGGGAAGAATGTTTGGAAAGAATGGGAGAAATGCTCTATTTATAGGCTAGGAAGAGAGAGGAAACTACATAGTTTTTCTTTTAGTTTCTTTTCTTAATTAGTCCATTCATATCTTCTCATCTTTATAACTTCTTTTGGCAACAAAATCTTGTAAAAGAGGACAAGAAGACATAGGAGAATAGTTGATGGAAGTGTGTGTAATCAAATCAAGAATAATGAGAAAAAGGGTTTCTAACAAAAGTTTTCTTTTTACTATTCTTTCTTTGACTAGTTTTATCCCATAATTTAGTTATTTCATGTATTGTTTTCCTCTTGAGGTATATTTATGTGTATAAATATCTCCTACATTTAATTAATTAGGAGAGAAGAAAAGTTAGAGTGAAAGATTTAGGCTTCTTTCAAAAGTGGCAACCATCACATCACAACATTTCTCCTCCATTTCTTCTTTATTTATTCCTATTTATGTCACATCATACCACTCTCTTGTGGGAGAGGGGAGGGCTACCGGCCAAGGGGTTGTTTGGGTGAGGTCATATTTTGTTATTTTTTTATTTTTATAATTTAAAAATTCATGTGGGCCCCACTTTGATTTTTGATTATTGATTAAAATTGGGCATTTTATACAGTTTTCCAAGACTTCTTCATTGAGTGGGCTTTGAATTAATTATTTGGGCTCTAGAATTTAATTTGGGTCAATTGATTTAATTTATGAGTTTATGGGCTTGAATTTCCGTTTTGGACTTTAGCCCAAAATTTCATCTTTAGGTTGTGATCTTAGAGGACTAACTTTATTCTTCATACTTAATTCATAAGTTCATTAGGTTAAATTCATAATTTTATTTATTTAGCATCATTAGGGTTTATAGAGCTCAGATCCTAGGGTTATGGAAAATAGGATTTTTACATGAGTGATTAGATCTCAAGTAGCTAAGAGACGTATTGCGTTTGAAGTGGAGCTACGTTCAATGCTAAGCAGAGTACATACTACTCTAACGATCGCCGACCAGTTGGACGAAGAATAACGAAGTAGTTTGTTAGAAATCAAAACATTAATTCAAAAGGCAACTGAAGTGGTGATATTGGGATAAAGTCGACAGAGAACTTGACCGGTGACACTTAATGTCGGTAACCACGCGTTCTTGAGGAATGTAGACTCATTAGGAAGTTTTTTTAATCTGATCCTTTGAAACCTTGTAGGATGTTGGCAGGGTCATTTACCAATAGGTCATAAATAAAGTGAGTTTTCTTCAGATCTTTTCACAAAATCATAGAAGGATGTCTTATTCCGTTCACATAATTAGTTGGGAAGGAACCAAGTATGATGAGACATGTAAAGTAAGGACAGAAAAGATTGTGAAAATCAACAAAGGAAAAGTTTGCATGTCAAAGATTTACTTCTTGTGCAAGTTTTGTGACCTCACCGGATAGTAGGGAAATATAACTTAGTACAGGAGGATGCTAAGCGTTTCAATTAACACAAGTATAAAAAAAAAAAAAAACGAAGACAGTCTTAAATTTTGAGGACGATTTTTTTTAAGGGGTAGATTGTAAAAACCTAAAATTTTGCGATAAGTATAAAATAAGAAATTAACTCATAAATAAGAGTTATTAAAAGAAAACACTAGAAAGTTGGAAAGGATATTAGACTCAAGTATGAAAAAAAAAATTTAAACTTTTCCAACCTAAAAATAACGCTACAACTTGAACCCTAATGTGAAACATGAATCTTTAATCCCTAAAGACTCAAAACCTAACTCCATGAATAAATAGTTCTCAACACACATAGGATATGAGAATCAAGCTTAACTCAAGAAACTCAAATGAACATCTAAAGAAAATCATGGAGAACTTTCTATTAAGGTTAAAACCCAAGGGTTAAGTTCTCAAAACTTAAAACCAATAGAAACAAGAATTGCATGGATGATTTAAAAGACTCAAGAATTATGTTACAAACATAGAGCTTGGAAATTAGAAGAACATTATAACACAAAATTTAAACCAAGAAGTAATCAAGCAGTTAAGAACTTAATCTTGATTAAATCAACTAAAAATATAAAAGATGATTAATGGGCTAAAACCCAAAATAAAAAATTAAGCCCAAACATATATATAATCAATTATAAAGCTCAAAAATGAAATAAATATCCCAACTAATTAATTTGACCTAAATAAATGAATTAGAACCAAGAAAAATGAAATTAGCCCAAATTAAATTAATTTAGAGCCCAAACACTATTCAAGTCCTCTAAAGTAAAAATAAATAAATAAAGTAAAAAATAAATAAAAATATGTGTAGAGACATATATATGTACATATATCTCATGAGAGAAGGGTGATGTGACACTTTTGGAGCAAATAAAATAAAAGAAAAGAAAAAAGAAAAATGGGGGAAAATTAACATGGAATTTATATTTGTGTACTTGATGTGATATTATTCTTGTTTTCGTCACATTATTTTTCCAAATATGTCCTTAGGGTTCTTGGCCTCCAAGACTTAGTCATATACTAACCAAACCAAACAAACTAAACCTTAATTGAATAGTGTCTTGGTTGGATTCAAACTAATTCCTAACCAAATGAACGGTATAAATGTCTTTTAAGTACTAAATCCTTACCTATATAAACCCACCTATTCTCACACTTTAAAAACATTTTGCAAACACTCTACATGCCCTAATAAATTTGTCTAAGCCAAGAGGATATAAGAGAAAGAGAAGGAGAAAGAAGAGGAAAGAAGAAAAAGAAGAAGGAAAGGAAGAAAAAAGGAGAATGAAACTAAAGTCAAGTCCAAACCTTCTTTAACTAAGTAAATTATTAAGTAAGAGACATTTATAACTCTACACTTCTCTCCCTAATAACATTTCTTAACTCCACCTCTCTATAAGATGAAAGAAGTTAAGGTAAGAAAGGAAGGAATCCATGAAACCTAGAAAGGATGTAAGGAAACTTTGTTCTAGGAAAATGTTCAAAGCGTAGGAATATGTGACTACGTGATTCTTGAGATAATTAATTCTATGATATATGTTCATGTATGTTCTTATGATACTCTTGTTTAAGGCTTGCAAGTGCTAAGATGAAAGGAAGACAAATGAAATAGGAAAGGAATAGACCTAAGTCAAAATAGTGAAATTCTTAAACCATCTCATAATTTTTGTGCTAATAAAGCTTAATTAAAATTAAAACATATTTTTGATGGAGCTACTTTAAAACTTCTTGAGTATGTGTAAATTTTGGTTAGGCCCAAAAATATATTTTAGAACCCATATGCTAATTTTGAACATTCTGCGTTTGAATGACAGCAAAATAGTCCACTTGGAAAAATTCTAGAAACTTCCAAACAACTATCCTCAAGTTGAGACATATATGGAAAAAAAAAGGTATATGTGTCTAGTTTAATACAAAATTTATAAAACTCAGTTTGGTTGGACAGAAAACTAGAAAAGTAGATTTTTCCAAACAAGGTTGTTTCTGGTCAATCTGTATTCCACGATTTTGTACACCTTCTTATTTGTTGTTTAGGTCTCGGCTTCTTCATGAAAAATTTCTATAACACCATAATATAGCTCCCTGAATTTTATTAGGATTCTCCAAAGACGTTTGGTATTTTTAAACGAATTCTTAGTGACCTTGGCAAATTCTAAAGTTTCTAATTTTGGAAAAAAGTGAGAAGTTTCATGTGAATATGACTTATATGCATTGTTTACTTCATGTATGTTTCATCCATGCTTACATATCTTGCATGAAAATTATTGATAGATAATGTACCTTATTCATGGAACATAGCATTGTTCATGCATGGGATACACCATGGATTGGGGTAGCATCATGTGTCTAGCTTAGCTAGGGTTGGGTCATGTGTGTAACCTTGGTGTTTGAACAACTTTACATGATTTTTCATATGGGCAAGTTCCCATTTGTTGGACTGGGCAAGTTACCCTCCATGTTGTTGTTATGTGAAGGATGTTCGGTCGTTGGTGGTGCCCGAGTGATGTTAGACTTGACGCCGACGAAGGCATTAAAAACTCTTTAAGTGGTGGATCTACTAATCTCATGCCCTTATGTCCTATATGAAACGGTGGCTATCTAAGCTAGCTACACGGTCATGATTGTCACAAGGAGGGTTTTTTGATGGTTCTGGTTTTCACTCTTGAAGGTCCTGGGTGTTTGTGGTCTGACTTTAGATTTGACGCTGGCGAAGACATTAAAAACTCTTTCAGTGGTAGATCTGCGGATCCCACACCATTGTGTCCTTTATGAAATAGAGGGTATCTAACCTAGCTATGTGGTCATGATTGTTATAAGGAGGGTTTGTTGATGACTTTGGTGTTCACTTTCTGAAAGTCTTGAGGTTGAGTGAATCCTTTGGCAAAGGGAATCCTAGTTGATTTCGTGGTGTTCTTTTGTTGGATTTGGTCTCATACAAATGGATTTTCATAAAATGCAATAATGCTCTTCTCATGATTATTACTGTATATTATGTGTACTATAAGTGTTAGAAAGGTAGGGTTTTTGGGTCTCTTGTTGGGCTTCACAGCTCATGCCAGGTAACAAATCTGAAATGACAAAGGAAGAGTGCGTTAAAGATTACATGGAGTCTTGACTCACTTGAAGGCACAACGACGGTGGTGGAAGATTTATGTTTAGTAGTTCTAATTTTTCTTCGTTGGAATGTAATATAAACTCGTGAACAGACTTTTGAATTTTTGGGTTGTAATCATATGATATTAAGTTAATTATGATTATGTGAACAATGTTTGGCATTAGTCTAACCCTATGTAGTATAATTATGTCACTTTGACGCACCGATTTTTAGGACATCACAACTTGGTATCAGAGCTTAGGTTTAGTAAACCTAGCAATGGGATATGGAAAACCTCGTGTTTCATTGAACGATTGTTGTTCTTGTGGTCTAAGTTACTACATATCATAATCTACGTATAAGTATGAACTTAAAAATGAACTAAGTCTATGTATTTATTTCTTGTGTGAGCGGTGTCTTCTGACTCAAACCTAGAGGAGGAGTTTCAAGATGAGGAGAATGTGGCATGGAAGATAGTAGGGCATGCAAGCGTCACGTGAGAATCAGGCCTTAAACTTGCGTTAGATAGACAAACCCTTATAATGTTAGTTTTATAAGCATCTTAGACTTTAGTTAATCAGCGATAGGGTCATTCGAGGAAGAAAGTATTAGAGATCATCATATCCTAACAGTAAGCAGTACTAGTGACTTTCAACTCATAACATACTAAGATTAGCTTACCTCATGTTCCCAAGATAAGGTTGTCGACATCCTATATATCTCATCCGCGTGTTTGCCATGAGAAAGATGTTCTTGTTTAAAGGGGAATAGATAAGACTGTGTATAAAGGAAAGATTTTACTAAAAGCACTAGAATTATTAACCATGAATTAATGAATCAATTCATAAAATACTACTATCGGTTCTAATAAGATGTTTTATATTTACACATTTGGTGCTCTATATGACTAAACTTCTTCAAGAATTCTTTTCTTCGGATAGTCATCATGGGACAATGACTATCAATCTATATTCAACTCTGATCCTTTTGATGTGGCTGAATATTACTCTTGGATAAATAAGCTCAGGTAAAGTCTTAAATCATGAATGTGCAATCAATAATTAAATCCTTGAGACACTCTTTCCTTCTTAAGATAAAAATACTTCCTATAATCATTGTCTTTTTCCTCAAGATTTGGTGGTTAACTCTTTTATGAGTGCAACCTTATGAATCATTCATCTATTCTTGAGATCCTTACTGGGATACTAGACTTTGATGTTTGAATTAAAGCACGTTAGGCTGACTTAACTTCAGGGCAAATATCTAGTTTGGCTTTTCATTATTTTACCTCATACTTCTTGGTGCTTATTTTCAATAAATTCACCTAATCTCAAAGATGAGGATAATCTTATAGACGCAAAACGATTCTTTACGAACTGAGTTTTTCCTGGTTCCATCATTATCTTAAACCTTGAGTAAACAATGTTGATGGTGAAAATTCACTTCATAGAATAAATTCATCTAGTCTCTAATGGAGCTTGTGTTATACAATACAAGTTCTTGATTATTAATTTCCCTTCTTTTCTCATAATTAGAAGGATGCCATAATTTTCCATAACCCTTACAACTAATTATTACAATAGAAACCGCTAAAATGATAAGATGGTGAAAGAAAGAAAGATTAATCATAACCTAGGCAAAGCGGATGGACCAAATAACAATCTATGGGAGTTTTCTCAAATCTTGTGAGGTCTAGCGACTGCCTTCGATCTTGCACCTATTTGAACTCAATAGGACTCGAGGAAGATCTGGAACCTTAGAATGGAGGGGAACCTTAGAGGAACAACTGGAAAACTAGATTTCATAAATCTTATTCCCATCATCAAAAATAGCAAATGCACCAGGGAAAGAAAAGGGGTTTCCAACTAACTCGGATAACAAAAAAGAGATGTTTTCATTGCGACCAGTCGGGACATAAAAGGGAATATTGTCTGCAATTGATTGAAGTAATAATTCAAGGAGGAGTTAGGAATCTAGCTCAACATCATCCAAGGACAACTAACATTAAGAAGTCTGGGAAGACGAACCAGCTCCGAGCCGAGTCCTTGACTCATCAAGGGATGTGAATGAGGATCCTTCTAAAATTGAAGATACGTTAATCTCCTCCATTTTGTGCGAGATCCGTAAGATTTCCTCTCGAACCTCTAAAAGAAAAATATGATGGTAGCAACACCTTTAGGAAACCATGTAATGATAAAATTATTAAACCACGCCTACAAGATAGGGCAGTTAGATCCACGTATAGCTTGCGATCCATGGGTTGTTAAGATGTCCGACTACGACATCATCTATGGAAAATTAGTTATCAAACACTGAACTACAATCGACGGATTACCAGAAGAAGATCATGGCCTACACCTCTAATGGATCATATTCCAAATTAAGAGGTGTAGATACAATCCCCTACCTAGAGTAGGATGGAGGATTCAACAGGACGGTGGCCAAGCTGAACGACTTGCAAGTCTAGCACTCAATAAAGAAAACCAATCAAGTTTAGAACTTCCACGGGACATGTGCGACTATACAGATGTTGTCATCCATCAAGGGATGGACTTATACTTTAAGCTACAACCAGGAATGAGACCATACCCTGGCACCGTATCATATAACACCTGTAGAGCTTCAGAAGTTGAAGACGCAGTTATAAGAATTACTGAAGAAGGGCTTCATCAGACCTAGTACATCGCTAACTCTAATTGCCAAAAGGAAGGAAGGGTTTTTAGATAATGTGTAAATCTCTGAGAGCTCAACAGGGTCATAAAGGAGAGCCGTTACCCATTTTTCAAGGATCGATGACATATTTGATAGGCTAATGAATTTAAAGTACTATTGAGAGACCAACGTTAGATCCGAGTACTGATAATTGCGAGTTAAGGAAGAGGACATACCAACGATGGCCCCTCAAACTCCTACAATCATTATGAGTTCGTGTTAATGCCCATTGGGCTAACCAAACTTGTCACGGCCCCGCCTCGAGCATAGAACCTGAGAAAGAGTACACAACTATACATTCTTAACAACATCCATGTAACTGAAGCTCATATAGCTTCATTCGTTCCATAAAGGGTTTCATGCAAGGGCTCAACCAAACATACTAATAAATAAACACGAGAACTTAACCATCTCGACTACATTATTATATTAATTACATGCCAAAAAAACAAAATAAAAAGGGTTTTCACTAAACTGGACTCAGCCTTGACGCCAAAACCTGCCAAAACATCAATCTGTGTAGGGGTGAGCTACAAATCCATAATCTCACCAATCACTAGCAATAGTATTATAATTTCACAATGGAAACAAACAGTTCATCACTTTGAAAATAGAATAACATTTTGAAAAACATAACTTTTGTTCATGTTCTCATCTTTCCACAAATCACCTCATGAGAGAGGGTTTTTCAAGCATAATGTATCTTTAAAAGAGATATTCAATGATTCCATCATTTTCACCAATCAAACATTTCATATAGCACTACAACAAAATGCACTTTCAGCGGCACAAGAAAAATTGTCGGCAAAAGCCTAATTGGGTCGGTAAAGTTTTTGGCAATGAAAAATAGTGCGTCGCCACTCCGTCGGCAAAGGTGTGTCGAGAAAAGGTTTTGCCAATGTG
>JAUTBS010219769.1:0-11572 GCA_032361285.1 Aequorea victoria | reverse complement strand
AAATACAAACGCAACACAGGTTCTCAAGGTACGCCATTCTCGACAATACATAAGTTTCTTTTCTCCTAAGCCCAAAAAAAACCCCTACTGACTTGATCGTTGGAGGTTTCTTGGCCGGTACCACACCGGTGCCTAGTCTTTGTCTTGTGCAGGTGTTCCGAAGGCCGGCGTTCCAATCACGACCGCCTTAAGGTTGGGGATCCTCGACATTTCTGATAAAATGGTGGGGTCCGAGCGGAGCCTTTTAGCTAACCTGTGGGTGTATGAAGGCTCGTACTGCAGCAAGTATGGGGTGTCTCGGCGACAAAGCTGTAGGGCCTGATTGACTGAGACCGATTTGGCGAGCCTCTTCTTGCGTGAAGGAAGGTTGGCATATGCAAGAGGGAAAACACGATATCAGTACAATAAATAGGGAAGTGTTAGTATGGCAAAACAAAGAAAAGACAGAGAGGAGGGACGAAACTGACCTGGCACACCGCCATACCTCGACACGTACCATCCACCATCCTCGTTGGGGCCGTACTCAAAATTTTTGGTGATGAGGAGGAAGTCGGCAGCATTTTTGTCTGAGTCTGGTCGGTCGGTGACCATCTCCCTGGACCAAGCTCAAAGTCGGAAATAATGGGTGCTCATATCCTTGGTGTGCCCAGGGGTATAACAACTAAAGATTTCGGGGATGTCGAGATCGCCAAGCTGGCGGTTGATCTCAACCACCCCCATAACAATCCAACAGAAATTGATAGACTCTTGGAAAGGGAAGAGATGGCATTTGGCCAGAATGCGTCGAAGAAGGGGATCGAGGGAAAATTGAACTCCCCCTTCAACGATGGAGACTATGGGAAAGCCCACATGGCCGAGATCGCAAAGAGTTTTAGCTGAGCTCTCGTCATAAAGCTCAAGACTGACATCGTCAGGGATTCTGTACGCCCTTTGGAAATCGACCATGGCCGAGGGTGAGGAACAAAGGCATCTAAACTTGCCCATATCAAAAAACAACGAAGCATGGCTTACGAATGGGCCGAGATGGCCAATAAGCCGATCCTCGATGCTAAGACCGAGAATGAATGAAAGACACAGATTTGAACCTAGAAAAATGGAAGAAATGGCGATATGAAACCAGAAGCTACAATAATGGCAAAAAGAAAGAAGGCACAATAGGACCAAAAATATAACCAGAAAAACCCCAAAAAATAGAACTTTTGACACAGAGATTACCCACTCAGGGAGGCTTGAGAATGAATCCCAAACAAAGCACGGGCAAAAACAGAGAAAGAAGAACAAGAACAAGAACAAGAACAGGAAGAGAGAGGAACAAAAGGAGAACTTATGAGTGAAACCGCATTTACAACGACAAAGGTGATGAAGGCAGAAATCGGTGACGGCGGTCGGAGATTTCGGCAAAGATGGCTGGCACTTTCACTGAGGAGACTTGCAAAACCTTCTAAAGCAGCAAAAATGGAAGACAGGGGGAGAAACAGATTTTGTAAAGGAGAAACGGTGCATGGCACATCATAAGCCAATCGGTACATGGCACGTCATGGCCGAACTCTGAAGATCAGAAATGGCACTCCAACGGTCATTTCAAGCCAAATTGCGGGCCAATAGGAGATCTACACATCATGACCGAACACGCCATCCCATGACTGAACAAATAAATCATCATTGTTACTCATGAACGCCAACGGCCCACCAACGAGAAGAGGACACGTAGGCGCCAGAACGGTGGGGGCAATGATGGCTGACCTTCGCGTCCCGTCGGCGTCTGAAATGCCTGACACCATCCAACTAGATACGAACATGTGGAACCCTAACGCAAACCCCCAGACGCCGTCGTGACACATTTATGAACGCTACAAAGCGTAAACTGACGACGAATCATATTTTTACACGTGGGGGCCGAGCACGCGTCCCAAACATCAAGGTAGAAGTACTAAACCCATAAGCTGCCGAACATCACCCACCGAACTTCGAAATCCCAGACAGAGTAATGCAGTTCCAGCGCTTCGGTACAAAGCACTAGAGCTGGGGGCAATTGAAGGGGCACGAGATAACAACAATTCGGCCAACGGGTCAGGAGATGAACAATGATCTGAACTCGTATGTGGATGACCCCATGTCTAGATAAAATGATAGCCCAAGGATAGGTGAATCCTTAGCCGAGCCCATGAGAGATCGGACCGGCACGTAGGGTAGCATGAAGACAGAATGGCCACGTGTATGGTATGAAAGGGTGAGGGCATGCATCAACTAGTGACATGACCGAGCTCCTAACAGCAGAGCACAGGCAGCCGAGGTCCACACCATAAATGCTCATTAATGCTCTGCACGCCTCTGACGCGACACTGGCGTGTCCTGCCATTAAGTTCGGCGCAGACGCCGCCATTACCAAAAATGTGGGTGACACGATGAGGTCAAAAGAGATCATGTGTCCACCTTTCCAGGGAGGGGGAAGTCTATATAAGGATAGTTGGAGACATGGGCCAAGGTACGCAACCCATGCACACAAAACCCTAACTTTCTCTTTCTAAGCCTTCTCTCTGTCTTCTCCTTCCTCTCAACACCACACATACTAATCTGATCGTTAGAGGGGGTATCCGGCCACACCCCACTGGCCAATTTACATTTCTCTCTCTTACAGGTCTCCCATATCAGACTTGGGGCAGCCCGGTAATATTTCCACCCGATCCATCACACCATACATATTCATCCTCGTACACAGTTTATTATCTTTTAGCAGAGAATTGATCACCGCCAGTGGAGGACTTTTTGATAAACCACCTCTCAACAGAGGATTTCCTATCAGTCACCTCAAAGTGGAGGATTTTTCAGTACTTTTACCATTATTCACTTAGTAGTGATAAATATTTCTTTTATTCCATTCACCCACTTAGTAGTGGTAACAACATAATTTGGCACATATTTCACATATGTTGCTTTAACCATTTTACTTAGTAACGACATTAACTTTAATAACATTTCTCATGAAGTCTTGGGTTGTATTAACATTTGAACTAGGGATTATTGCAGTACTGCATTGCCAAATGTCCCTCCTACTCAGTGGACAGAGCTAAGGATAATTCGCTAAGCCACTTAACAATACTCAGTAGTAGAGCTAGAAAGTCTTAGCCTACTTAGTGGACAGGGCTAAGGGCAGTCTCTATGGCATATACCCATGTATGGTGAAACGTGCGTTATATCCATAACATATCATCACACCGTGGCTTATCCACTACATATATATATCACATGGACCACACCATGTAATATTAAGGCTATCATGATACATATCTCATATCCGTTAATAATTCATCCAAACTTTCATTGAAGTTCCAAAATATGTTTAAATATTATTTCATAAAATATGAGTCCAAAAAGATGGTTCTCTTTCACAAGTTCCGGGAAGTAATTTTGCATAAGCATCTCACATTTATCATAATTTCTACATCGATAATTTTAACAAGAAAAATTCAAGTTTTCATCCATTCAAAAAAATCGCCTCCTAAAAGAGGGTTTTCAACATCATTTGTCTTTCCTAAAAATCACCTCATAATTTCTATAACTTAGTGTTTCAAAATTTAAGTGCTTCTCAAACTTTTTTATACCATATAGATTTGTTCCATGCCACCACTTTATAAGGATCATAACCATGTCCAAAATCACAATATCCATGATTCTATGAATTTTTTTCTAAAAACTCTTCATAACCTTTTTCAAAACTATTTGATCTAGGTAACCGTTTTATGTGTAAAGGCGTCGCGTAAACTATTTCTCAATAATTCATTTAATAAGAACTTAAACCAATCACACAATTTATAATCAACTAAGTTAGTGATTGAGAAAATTCACCTCAAGTAGCGTAGATCGGAGTCATTCCTTACGTCCGACGCTCAATTCTTTCGTTTCGACGCCTCCTAAGGATAATCAAATAACTTAGGCTTAGCAATTCAAATCTCATGAGATGCATGAGCTATATGAATATAGGATATCTCCCTTGTAATGGTCTCTTTATAACCCAACTTGGGATTCTTAAAGTTCCATGGTCTCAAAACAAAGTCTAAGCATCAACCCTCCTCACAAACTCCATGGAATACACTATTCCAGAATTTCAAGCACCTCTACACCTCAAAATTAATTCATTTTATTTTATCGAAGATCTCTAAAATTAATTAGAATTTACAGGTTGGTACTATAGAATGTTCTAGAACTTTTTCATGAAGGGCCCAACATTCAACTCCCTTAGGAACTAGGCTGGAACAATTTTGCCAACTTTTTGTTCGAAATTAGGCCTTGTTTGGTAGAACTTGTTTTTCTCAAAATCTGTCCACCGAAACTGAAGTTTATGTATTTTGGGTGAAACCAGACCCCCATAACTTTCTTTCCATATTAGGCCCATGTCAAGGGGATGTTTCTAGAATTAATTAAAATTTCCCAAAGTCACTTGTTATTCTGCATCAAGGGACCCAAAACATCCAAAATTGTTTTGGGGTTCTAAACCCCTTTAAAATCCCCAAAAAAATTATTATTGGTCACATACACCCTTATTCAATTCCAGGAATCATAAAATTAAATTTTTACTTGGGTTTGATAGCCCATCTTTATTTTTCAAGATTGGGGGCAGATTCAATCTTTTCTTTGATATCATGGTTAGAACACTAGCCCGAACTCGCTCTTATGAGATCATCCATCCTTATCCATTCCCATATTATATACTTAGAAGTGTATTTTAAAAACCCAAGAGATATAATCTTAGGTTCATGTGTCATATGTTCCAAAGATCATGGGAACAAGGTCAAGGTTGTTAAATTTCTCATGAAACCTAACCTTCTCCTATCTTTGTTCCATGGGATATAATCCTAGGGTTTGAAGAACACTTTGAAGATGAGAAGATGATACGTAAAAGAGTCGTTCCGGAAGAATACTTACTTGTTTGATGGATGAATTCATCATTTCCTTCCTTCTCCTTCTTCTTTTTTCCCCTTCTTTTCTCTTTTCTTCATTTCTTCTTCTTCTTCTTTCTTTTCTTCTCACCGAACTTAGAGAGAGAGAGAGAGAGAGAGAGAGAGAGTGAGAGAGAGGAGAGGAGAGACTAAAATAATTTCCACAGAATAAGTCTCGTATTTCTAAAAGGAGCCTTGGGTGTTAAATGATCAAAATACCCCCCATTAATTGGTTTCATTTCAATTATTTAGTTCCATCTTCATTGAATAGTTCACAAATGGCTGGTCTTGGTTGGCTTGATTTGGATGCCTTGTCAAGCCATTCTTGGAACCCAAGTAGATTTATGCTTTGTTTGGCAAAATAAGTTGGAGACAAAGACAAGAATAATCTCATGTCAAGTACATTTAATAAATTCCTCCTTTTTTTTCTTTAATTTCAAAACATCACATCCAAACTTCTCTCTTCCCTTTTCTTCCTTTGACCAAGTTTTTGAGCATATATATATATATATATATAATTTTATTTTATTAATACTTTGGGCCCAAGTATCCAATTTTTGGGCTTGCAACTTAATGTTTCGACTAAGATAATAAAGATTGGGCCTAATTATTTTAATTTGGGCTTACATAATTTTTTGGCCCAATGACCCAAATTAATTTTCTTTTGGGCCTTGATTAATTGTTAGGCCCTAATAAACCAATTTCCAAGATTTAATTCTTGACCCTTAGTTTAATCCATTTGTCTTTGGACTTTTATAACTTCGTAGCTTCTATTTAGACTTTCATAATCCTATATGGGCCTTCCCTAACACTTGGAATGAATTTTCTTTTTGAATTTTAATTATTTTTGGGCTTTACTTGAGCCAAATTCTAAAACCCAATTCTTGAGCCATTGTTCTTTCATGGTTGCCATTATTTCTTCCAAGCATTTCCAGCTTGGCCTATCTCTTTGGCCTACTTTAATCCTCCTATTATATTCTTTCCCTGACATTTAGGATTTTATTTATAGGGTTTCAAATAATAGTCGTCATTCCATGATACTTGGTACTTTCTTAACACTTATCAGAAGTATCGGGTATAACATGACCTCAGAGATAATCCGTAACAGTTTGCATGAGGCAATTTGAGCTTTAACCTTCTCAAAATAGCTCAAAACTACAATGTGAGCCAAAAGGGAGCTTAAGAATTACAGCCTCTATTTCAACAGCCACATTTTCAAAACATGGAACGGAGGATGCAATAATAGATATGCGACTACTCTTATAGTGATGCTACAATTACGTCTGCTGCTTTATTATTGCAGCCGCCCTTCCTGTAAAGCTGCGACTACGAGTCCATGGCTAATTGTTTGATTTAGTGAGATTTGAATTCATTTTCCTTTCTAAGAGAAGTCTGATTGTTGGATTCGAGGGAAGAGAGTTTTCTGCATGTAGACACCTCAATCTGGCCAGGCGTAATACTTAAGCATGTTAGTGTGATGCAACCTGATGATAAAAATTAGAAACTAATACGTTTGATATTGAGTCTCAAGGGCTGAAAAATTATTCTTAAATAAATAGTTTTTCCAAAACAAAAGAGCGCCCTAACATAGAAATGACAAGTCAGCCTTCCAACGACAAAGCAGTCATTTTCTTAATATAAAAACTAAAATAAAATTGGACACATTCCTAACTTTTAAAAAGAGTCCAAAACATTGTTAAAACATTGAATTTGGACACTTAGAGTGTTAGGCCACGATGGTGACACCCCAATTTGGACCATAACAGAGTTTTTCATGGTCAAAATACATCTAAAACAAACACTTTTGACAACCTTCTCAACATATCGGAAATAACAAAAAATCTCTTTGAAAATCGAGTCCTCAAAATCTAAACAAATCATGGCAGCCCTAAGACAACAATCTCTTCCATCATCTGGTCATCACTAACAGTGATCTCAACCGTCTGATTGTCACTAAAGATGATTCTCCATCATCTGATCACTGCTAAAGGTTATCTCAACCATGACATCATCACTAACAACAATCCTTCATCATCTAATCACCACTAATGGTGGTCTCAATTGTGTGATCGTCTCTAATGACGGCCATTCATCACGAAATCACCACTAACAGTAGTTTCAACCATCTGAGCCCAATCATCTAATCACCACTAATAGTGGTCTCAACTGTTTGACCCTAATCATCTGAACACCACTAACAGTTGTCTTAATTGCCTGATTATCACTAATGACGATCCTCTTTCATCTAATCACCACTAACGGAGATCTCAACCGTCTGATCGTCACTAACAATGATCCTTTATCATTTGATCACCACAAATAATAATCTCAACCATTTGATCACCACTAATGACGATCTTCCATTATCTAATCATAACGGTGACTTCAACTGTCTGGTTGTCACTAACGATCATCCTTCATCATTTGATAACCACTAACAATGATCTCAACTATCTGATCATCACTAACAACAATCCTCCATCATCTGATCACCACTAACGATGATCTCAACAGTCTAATAATCACTATAGATGATCCTCCATCATCTGATCAACAATAACATTGATTTCAACCATCTGATCGTCACTAATAATGATCCTCTGTCATTCGATTACCACTAATAGTGATCTCAATTGTTTGATCATCATTAGCGATGATCCCCATCATCTGATCACCACTATTGGTGATCTCAACCACCTGGTCATCATTAATGATGATCCTCCACCATCTCCTCATCATTAACGATGATCCCCCTTCATCTGGTTGTTACCAACGATGACAATATCTCATGCTTTCAATCGTTACCAATGATGATCATGTACTGCTTTGCTGCTTTCTTCAAAGATCACTTTACTGCTTTAGATCATTAATAAGAATGATCTTTTTATTGTCTTATTCAAGATCACTCGATCAGATCACTCGATCTTTACTACTTTATTCAAGAACGTTACTAACACCGGTCTTCACAATATTTCCCAGTTAGATCATTATCAAAGGGTGATCTTTTCCCTTCTGATCGGTCAGATAGTCCTTAAAGATGGCCCGATCATTTCTTTTACTACTTGATCATCTAGATTATCTCCAAAAGGATGGTCGGGTCACCTTTTCTTACCGATTGTTTGGCCTAATAGGCCAATCATTAACTTTTCCATTATCATCAATCCTGATCATCTAGATCATCACATCTGACGGTCCGATCGTCTATCCTAAACTCTGATCATCGAGATTGTCCCCGAAAGGCCAATCCTGTCAACTTTTCTAACTCTATCATCTGGCCTAATGACCAGATTGTTAACCTTTTAGTTATCATCAATCCTAATTATTCAGATGGTCATATTTGATAATCCAGTTTTCTATCAAAAAATTCTGATCATCCAGATCGCCCCCAAAAGGATAGTTCTATCATTATTCCTGACCTAATCATCTATCCCAGCACCCTGATCATTCCTTCTTCAGATATCATCAATCCCGATCATCCAAATCATCATATCTGACGGTCTGATCATTTATCAAAATCCCCGATCATCCAGATCGTCCCAAAAAGGACAGCCTAATCATCTTTTCTATCTAGCTTGTCTTTCCTAATGACTCAATTATTTTCTTTTCAGTTATTATAAACTTTGATAATCCAAATCATCATATTTTATGGTCCAATCATTCATTCAGGCCCTGTACAACCCCTAATTATCAGAATTATGTCTTTCAAATGATCGAATCTCCCTCGATCACTAGCAATGGTGATCTTTATTTCCAATATGTTCTGATGGCCCCTTACAATCTTTTGGATCAATACTAAAAAATAGATCCGCTCATTCTTGATTGTTTCAATAACCAATCGATCGAAGTCTTTTCCCAAAAAAAAACTTTATCGTTTTCATCAAAAAATGAAACGTTCATCTTTTTTTGTGTCATTAATCCAAGACCATCCTATTATCCCCCTTGGGTTGCCAGTCCATTTTTTCGGAACATTGGATGAAAAATCAGTCTCAAAAGGTATCCCATGACTATTTTGAAACCCGACATCAAGACCATCCAAACCATAACAAACTTTCAAAATCTGAGTCAATGATAAATCTTAAAGTATTTTTGCAAGTCTTCTACAAAAATTCATCCGAATCTGAGCTCGATCAGTCAGTGCTTGCAAGACTCCAATAAAATAAGTCCTAATTCCAAATCGGGTTGAAAACTCGATACACTAGGGATAATCTAACCAAAATGTCAATACTGTTGCGTCTGAAATGCCTTAAAACCCCTCCAAAACACCTTATGTTTACATCGGAACAACTAAATCCAAAGTTGTGAATCCGCACCCGAAAGAAGAAATCCTCAATTTAGGGGCTACCGAACGATGAGCCTCTGGGGATGCGCATCAAGCCAAGTTAGAAATTCTAGAACCTTCTGTGCCACGTGTTGTCTTCTGATGCAATGGAACATTCTGTGTTGCGCCTCCTAGGAGGCGTAAGGTGTGACATGACGCCTTCTGAGTTCTTTCGGATACTTCCATGCAACGTGTTTCCATCCGATTCAATAGAACATTCCACCTTGTGCCCCGTGAGAGGCATAGGCACCAGCCCCAAAGCCTATAAATAGGCACCTCAACCACTCACTTCTTGTATCCATAAAAAATAGAAAAATCACAATCAATCACTCACTTGATAGCTTTTCTCTTTAAATTTTACTTCCGGTGCATAAGCTTTGCCAGGATCTTCATGACCTGACCCTTGACCCCCTTATCCCGTATGACCTTGAAATCCTTTCCGAGCCTCTAGTATAATTCCTAAAACCCTTTTAACTTAATTATCGTATTTACCGCATTTATAATTTCTACTTGTTATTTCATATTGATTATAAAAGTTGTAAGTGGGTGAAATATTGATGAGGGAGAACCCAAAGAAAGCTGCGTCACGGGCCTGTTGGATGATTCCTGCGCGTTAGAGAAGAGCAACCGTTAGTGCTGATCCGGTCGGGTTGGTTGGCCGGAAGAGCATTCTGATACTTAAGTTAGAAAAGGTTTGGTAGAATGCTGCTATATTGTAGATCTGGAATGGTGAACGTACCTTTGTTCAAGGTTTTGGTTGTTTTTATAGATCTAGGGTCTTTCCCGAATTATGCCCTTCCTTCCTTGATCTCCGTTGCCAGCCTGGGGCCGCCCCCTTGTTTCTCGCCACAGATAGAGCGGATGTTATCTTTCCCCTATCCTCGCGTCAGTCTAGGGACCAGGCGCCTATCTAGCTACCTTGACAGGCTGGCCCCCTTCGTTGTAGGCAAATTTGGGGGGTGAGATCTATATTCTTGCCCCTTCTCACGCTAACATGCTCATCTATTTATCAGATATCTTGGGATCGTGTGGCATGCCACGTGTCATCCTGGTGTTCAGCCCATGCGGCCCTCCTGACATTCGGCCCATGCGGCCCTTCTGATGTTCGGCCCATGCGGCCTTGCCTGGTGATCGGCCCAAGTGGCCCTATTGATGTTCGGCCCATTTGGCCTCTTTGCTGTTCGGCCCACATGGCCTACCTAGGGTTGCTCGTCCCCTTCATTTGCCCCCAGCTTTTCTCTGAGTACTTCTGGTTGGCGAAGGGAGGAGCTTGTTTTGATGCCGAGCATTCCATGTTGGGTTTAGCCTAAACGACAGTGTTGTCGATGCGTTGCTTATTGAGAGGTGCCACGTGGCCTGTGCTTGCTGGCGCGTGGTGCAACTGTCCCTTGTGAAGCGTGCTAGAAAGTCTCGCGTGGCCTTGCGTGCGCGCGTGGCAGTTGGCGCGCCATGCCGTTTGGCCCATCATGGCGTTGTCTGCACCGCCGTTTCTTGGAAGTGTGCGATTGGCCTCTGCGTGCCACGTGGCTCGCGTGGGGTGGCGTCTCCTCTGGCATCGGTGGCTGTCGTTTCGCTTTTTGTGCAAGCCTTTAATGCCTGTCGCTTCAGTCCTTTCGCGCAGGTTTCAATCCACAGGGATTACGCCACGTGGACCCCCCTTTCACACATATATATATATATATATATATATATATATACGCGTGGTCCTGGTTCGGGGTTCTGTTTGCCCATCGTCTTCTCCAACAGCACATCCGCCATTGCCGTCTCCTTCCAAGCTCTCATCTTCAACCTTTGCCTACTGCTCTTCGTCGCTCGAGGCGTTTCACTCTGGGGATTCATATTCCATCGCCGCCGGTGTCGTTGTCGCTCGTGAACTCGAAAAAAGTAAGCTTTCCGTAATCCTGGTTCTACTTTCCATTGCTGCCCTTTTTTTTTGGTTTTTTGAGTTTTTCACATCCCTAGTCTTCTCGTTCCTTTGTGGGTTTAGAACCCTGCTGCTGCATCGTTTACCTAGGATATTTTTCTTTGATTCGGCTCCTCCCCTGGTCTCAGTTCCTCCCCATTATCACTTCATTTTCTCGCCATTTTCTCGTCCATGGGAAAATTTTGATGGATGTGCGATGGTGCAACCAACCTGGCCGAATTCCGGTTGGTGTACCAGGTCCCCGAGGACGTTACCCTTGTCTTGGCCAACAACGACGCGCCTGTTAGCCTAAAGGTCTTTCAATCAAGCCTTAAAACTTTTACTTTTTGTGTTTTGACTCAACAACCTATTGATTTGATTCTTTAGGAGTTTGTTTGCTAAACAAACCAATAA
>JAUTBS010219659.1:0-11572 GCA_032361285.1 Aequorea victoria | reverse complement strand
CAAGTTAACCCTTTCTTACACACCACTAAATTTCCCCTCATAATTAGATACATATATAAAATAATATATATAGATATATTTCCATGAGAAGATAGAATAATGATGTGACTAATTTAGTGGAAAAAAGAAAATAAAGAAAGAAACAGTAGGAGTCTTATAATGGTGAAGATATCAGTAATTTAATATTAGGGAGAAATTTATCTCTAATTTATAATGACAATCATAACATATATCTCCATGAGAGGAGATTGACATGACTAATTAAAAAATAAAGAAAAAGAATTATTAGGAAAATGATGTGACCATTACCCAAGTTTACAAGCAACTTTTTCTTACACTCTACCCATATTCTCTCATAAATTAAATACTTGTAGGAAAAATACAAATACACATAAATACACCTCATAAGAGGAGAAAAGTATGACATGACAATTAAAAAAAATAAAAAGGGAAGAATTGTTAGGAAGCTTAATGGGACATTTAACCACCAATGGAAGCAGCCTAATTTCTACACTCCAACTCATTTTTTCTCATGATTGAACATTTGCAGGAAATACATATACACATAAATATACCTCATGAGAAGAACAATACATGAAATAACTAAATTAGAAAAGAAAATAAGTCAATAAATAATAGTAATTTGAGAGGACCCTTGAAAGACTTTTCTAAGAAACCCCAATTGTCATCATGAGAACTTGATTTTCCACATATTTTCAATATTTTTCTATGTCATTTTGTACCCTTTTGGAAGATTTTCTATCCAATTTTCCATCCTGGTCATCATGAATGAAATGACTCTTGAAAGGCAATTAAAGAAATAAAATAAAAAAAGAATTCTTTAAATGATTTTGGCAATTCCCACACTCAACCTCTTGCCTATAAATGGAACCACTTCTCCCACACTTTAAAATATTTCTCCACTCCCTCTCTCTCTCTCTCTAAATTTTGGTCAAGAAGGAGGAGAAGGAGATAAGAAAAAGAAGAAGAAGAAAGAGGAAGAAGAAGAAGAAGGGAAAAAGAAGAAACTAGGAAGGAACTAAAGCTAAGTCCTAACCTCCATAAACCAAGACTAACCATGTAAGAAACTTCTTAAACTGTCTATTTATCTCCTAGTATCATCTTCTTATCTCAAACCCTCTCTAAAATAAAAGAAGTATGAACAAGAATGAAGATGAACCATGGAAATTGTGACGCCTCACTTTCCACGACCCGTTTATTAAGCACTAAACATGAAATTTAAACTCTCTAAACTCTAAAGAAAGTAATTGGTCAAGGTTATGAAGGAAAAACTTAAAAAAGTTTAAGTTAAGTTTGGAGAACTAAGTTCGGTCACCTAGATCACAATCAAGACTCGAGATTTTGAATTAAAGTTCAACATGAAAGTTCAAGCCCATAGATTCATAAATTAAATGAATGGATTAGATTTTAATTTTACAGCCCAATTAAATAAATTTAATTTATTTTATGAACTAAGTCTTAGAAATTACATAAAAATCTAATTCTTGTAATTAAAGACTAAAAAGGCCCACATTAATTATCTAAATTAAAAAAATACAAAAATAAAATATTTTTTGAATGCCCAAAAGACCCTTGGCCGGCTGCCCCTTGTGGGAGTTGTTTGGATGGGACAATTTTTGTATTTAATTGAAAAATAGAAAAATGAGAGAAAAATGGGATGTGATGGTTGAGTGTGAGGAAAGTAAGCATTGTTTAGCATTTTAATTCATCTTCTACATGAATAAATTAATTGTGGGAGATAATTATACACTTAAATATATTTCATGAAGATAAGAATATATAGATTAATTAAATTATGGAGAAAACTACCAAAACAAAAATTAATATATTTTTTCTCCAATTTCCATCAACTATTCAATGTACCTAAATAGTGCCCTCCATCAACTATTCAAGGTACCCTAATAGTGCCCTAATAGTGAGTTTACATGACTAATTTCATAAGAATTGAATTAAAATTTATTTCAAAAGTTAGTATTTTTCAACTATAAATATCAAGCATTTCCTAACCTTTTCTCTCCATTTCCTAACTTCACACTCTATCTCTAAGCTCTCCATATTTTCGGCAGCCAAGGGGGAAGGGGGAAAAGAAAGAAAAAAAAAAGAGAAGAATAAGAAAGAAGAAGAAAGAAGAAGGAAGAAGAAGAAGAAGAAGAAGGAAGAGAAAGAAAAAGAAGAGGTAACCCTAAAGCCAAGTTCCAACCTTCAAACCAAAGAAAACACTAAGTAAGGATCTTTTAGAACTTCATATTTCTTTCCAAATATCATGTTCTATGATTCACTCCTCTATAAGATAAAAGTTAGTGGACAAAAATAATCAAAGATGAACCAAGGACTTGAACCCATAGATGTCATTTAAGACCTTGTTCTATGAACTTTTTAAAAGAACAATAAATGAAGAACAAATGATGTAAGAACAAGTTATGAACCCTCTCATGGTTATATGATGTTATTATGACATGCTTGGACATGCCCTAGTTGGGTAGAAATAGGGGTGGTTGATGATTTGTTGAGAATATGTAAAACAAAGAAGAACATAACATAAATAAATCCATTCCAACAATTTTCGTGTGAACCAAACATGGCGTAATTAAAAAGATGTTTTTACCAAAACTTACTTAAGATGTCTTAAGCATGTTATGTTTTGGTTAAGCCTAAAAATGTATTTTGAAACCTCTTTGACAATTTAGAAGATTCTGTGACAAGTAAGGTAGATTGATAGTCAAATTTGAACCTCTATATCTCTCTCCACAAAACTCTTCTTAAGTTGATCCACATATCCAGATATAGATACATGAGTCTAATTTCACCCTCTTTTTACAGAAGATGATTTTAGTTTGTAGAGTTCGAGTTATGATGATTTTTCCAAAGAGGCCCTTATTTCGACATAGTTGGTTGAAGTATTTTTTGGAACCTCTTACGAGTACAACTAGTGTTTGGTACCTTAATGAAAAATGTAGATAACACATTCCAATAATCCTCTGTATAGTTTCATAAAATTCCAATAAGGTTTGATATTTTTAACGTAATTTTAAATTTCTGTAACAGATTCTAAAAATGCAGAGAAATAGAGTTAAGAAAGCTTTAAGCATAACCTAAGTACCTAAGCCTAAGTATGGGACCATGGGGAATTTGAGGGTACCAAGAATTTTTAAAAATGATATAACTAAGGATGAAAATACCTCACTTTCATAACCACATAAGCATGCATGTGTCACATTAGTTCACGTAGTAAAGTTCCTACCCTATCTATGTGTTAGGAACCGACGTTCCGAAGTGAATGGGTGGACGTGGCTCGAGAGGGAGCCCTCATTTTTGAGGTGGATGTTTCTTTATCACCAGTTTAGCTTTATAAATATGTGAATTGTTAAATGCTTTATGTTTTCATATCTTATGAAAATGAATGATTGTTGTTCTTGTAAAAGAAAACTGTGTTTGCAAATTTGTTCTTATGAACCATTTTTAGAACATGATGAAACTTGGATGTTTTATGAAAGAACATAATGTGGTTGTTATAATAGCCTTGATATTACATGGTGAATGCTATGTTATGGGTATATCGCACACTTGATAATGCGTGGATATATACCACTGTTTAATCCATGGAATATATCGCACATCTGATAATGCGTGGATATATGTCCTTGTATAATGATAAATAATGTGTTAGCTCTACCACTGAGCATTGTTAAGTGGCCCGGCGAATACTCTTTAGCCCTGTCCAATTAAGAGTAGGCAGAATATTCGAGGACTCAGTACTGCAACAACTTCTTATTGGGAGGTTAATTCAACCATTCGCTATAATCTATTATTATGAGATGATTAATGGATGGAAATGATGAAATCTTGGAATATCTCTTTTAAAGATATCTGACGCTTGAAAAACCCTCTTTTACGAGGTGATTTGTGAAAAGATGAGAACTTAGAATATTTCATGAGAAAAGTTATGTTTTGTGAAAAGTTTCTTTGCCTCCAATGATGAACTGTTTTGATTTTCATTGTGCAATTTATAATGCTATTACTAGTGATTGGTGAGCACGTGAATTATAACTCACCCCCACACAGGTTGGTGTTTTGGCAGGTTTTGACGCCAAGGCTATGTCCGGTACGGTCCACTGTGGTCTTAGGCCTTTTTGGGAAGATTGTAGAAAGTTAGGGTCTGTAACCCCTTTTGTTTTCTTTTTCGATTGTAATTAATGAACTGATATTGATAAGGCTGTGAATCCTCTTAAGTAAACTTTTGGATGATATGTTGGGCCCAAAGACAAAGTATTGATTCTATGTCTATGTTAAGAATGTTAATTAAAAAAAATATATCACGCGTAATTATGGTGAATGTTGCTAAGTGTGATGGGTTGAGTACCCATCCTCAGGTCTTGTGTCCGGTGCTCGGGGCGGAGTTTGACATTTACCTACTTCACCATAAGTCCTAGACCTTTGAGAAATTCAAAGAGTTTAAGGCTGAGGCGGAGAAGAGAACAGGTAAAAGTATCAAAATCCTGTGATTTGATGGTCGGGGTGAATACATCTCGGGAGAGTTTAGGAACTATCTATCAGTGGAACGGATTACATCCCAGTTATCTGCACCTGGTATGCCTCAGCACAACGGTGCAGTAGAAATGAGAAATATGACTCTTAAGAAAATGGTAAGGTCCATGATGAGTTATTCGAAATTACCAGATTCTTTTTGGGGTCACTCATTAGAGACGGCAGCATATATTCTGAACTTGGTACCAACTAAGGCAATACCTTCTACTTCCAAAGAACTGTGGACTGGCTCAAGCCTATTCTAAGACATATTCGGATTTGGGGGTGCCCAGCACATGTGCTAAAAAAGGATGTCGGTATGTTGGAATCAAGATCAGAAGTCTATTTCTTAGTCGGATATCCCAAAGGAACGAAAGGGAGTTTGTTCTATAATTCTAAGGATCAAAAGATCATTGTTGTTAGCATCAATGCCCGATTCTTTGAAGAGAATTATATATTAAACCACCAGCCTAGGTCTTGTGTGGTTCTTGAAAAGTTGAGATGAAAGACACTGGCACAGTCTTCTACAATACCACAAGTACATGATGATTCACCACCTGTCATGAGTAGACATGCGCAGTGAGAGCTTCGTCGTAGTAGGATGGTGATTCGTTTACCCGAGAGGTACACGCTCTTGGGTGAGTCATATGAAAAAATCTTGAAAGAGCATAATACCGAACCTATAACTACAAAGAGGCACTTCAGGAAAAAGACGCGGATCTTTGGCAAAAGGCTATGAAATCTAAAATAGAGTCTATGTACTCCAATCAGGTCTAAGAACTTGTAGATCTAACTGATTCGGTAAACCCATTGGGTGCAAATGGATATATAAGAAAAAGAGAAGAACAAACATGAAGGTTGAAACTTTCAAGGCTACGCTTGTTGCTAAAGGGTTCACTTAGAAAGAAGGGATTGATTGTGATGAAACTTTTTCGCCTGTAGTTATGCTTAAGTCTATCCAAATTCTCGTATCCATTACCGCACATTTTGATTACGAAATTTGGCAAATGGATGTCAAGACGGCTTTCCTTAACGAAAGTCTTGATAAGTGCATCTATATGGTACAACCATACGAATTCATAGCAAAGGGCCAAGAGCGCATGTTGTCCAAGTTTAAAAGACCCATTTATGGACTTCATCAAGCATTGAGGTCCTGGAACTATAACACCCCAAAAATTTGGTTCGTTAATAGACATAAATATAGTATTTAAGGTTATTTTAACAACAACCATCCAACATAATTTAATATTTATCATAAATAATAACGATTGTGTTTTTACACATTGCACAGCCTGTTTAATTATTACAATCCAACAGTAAAAAGATTACAAAAATTAAAATTCTCCAAGTACAGTTACTACTTGACCAAGTGAGCCATGGCTCCACATATTCCTCTACAGTCTCTTCGATCGTATCATCCTCTTCATGTCCTAACATGAAACGCCATAAGCTTCAAAGCACAGAAATAAACTCTCAACCCAACATTTTTAACACATAAACACATACAACAAGATATAATGAAATATGATATGCGACAATGATGTAAACTCTGATTCACGACCAGGACTCCTTTACGCCGAAAGAATCCAACAAAACACGACCACACAACCTACAACTTTAGAAGTTCAAGCCGCCAGACAGTCACGATTCGGTCCCCCATTGGTAGCACCATGACTCATAGTGGGTTACGTACCCACCGGTTCATGCGAGCCCCCGGCTTAGAACCGATCTGAAAAACCCACCTTGTCACACCATGAGCCATAGCCGAGTGATATACTTAACTAGCTCATGAATGCCCCAAGGGCGGTGGGGTACTGTCAGGTGAGGAGTCACACTACACTTCACCCCGGAACCACCATCTCTCATGAGTCCTTGGCAAGTCTGTGTTAAATTTATCAGTTCGACACGGTGCACCAATATACACTGGGCGGCGGGGTACAGCCAGGAGAAGAGTTTCACTACACTGCACCCCGGAACCACCATCCCAAGGTCACAACATGGAAGGTAAATCCACCCTTTCCATCACAAGATTAAAACTCAAGTCACAACCATGTGAACTTGTCCACAACAACCACAATGTCTAACAAGAATCAACACTAGCCAACTTAGACACACGGTGAACAATCCCCACCCAACACTCGGGCCATGCATGAGAGATGTTATAACGTAAGTCCAAGATCATACAACATTTATCTCAGCTATAAATACTCATTCATAACCATGGATGATATTAAAGAGAAACAAACATGACTTAAGGATAGGTGAAGTCTTAAACATATTATTTCTAACCAAACCAGAGTTTTCAGAATCTGCCACCGAGACTCATAAATACTTTACAAATACCAACTCTTACTGGATATTTCTGAAATTGTACAGAGAGCTATAGTAAGATGTTATAAATATCTTTCATGAAGAGCCCGAGAAATGGTTGCTAACAGAAATGGGTCCAAAAATTGTTAATATAGAATCTGTCAAAAAAGGGATCTGTTTGGTATAATCTTAATATCTCGAACTGTACTCAATTAAATTAACTTCTGTAAAAAGGGTATAAAACTAGACTCATATGCCTTTCTCTGGATATGTGGATCACCTCAAGGGTATTTATATAGAACAAACTACAAGGGTTTAAAGTGGACTGATATTCTGCCTCTTTGTCACGGAAATTTTAAAATTATAAAAGGAGTTCAAAACTACATTTTTAGGTCCAAAAAAAATTCACAAACACTCAATACATCCTAAAGTATCTCTGTTAAAAACAGCATTTTATTTAGAGTTCATTTGGTTCACACAAAAATTAGAAAAATGGCCTAAAAACTACTCTGTTTTGGTCATTTCTGCCTCTCGTGGAAGAGAGAGGCATTACTGGCCAAAGGGCTATTTGGATGATGTAATATTTTGCTAATTCTCTTATTTCCATAATTTAGAAATTCACGTGGGCTCCATTTTGATGTTTGATTAAAGTTTGGGTCTTTTTGTAATTTTTAAGACTTCAATTCTTGATTGGGCTTTTAATTTAATAAATTAGGCTCTAAAATTTAATTTGGGTCCATTGATTTAATTTATGAAACTTTGAGCTTAAACTTTTATGTTGGACTCTAACCAAAAATTCCATGTTTGAATTGTGATCTTGAAGGTCAAACTTTATTCTTCAAACTTAACATTAAAATTCATTAGGTTTAGTCCATAACTTTATTTTCCTAGCATCATTAGGGTTTATGGAGTTTTAATCCTAGGGTTATGAAATTTTGGAACTTTATATTTATGGAGTTTTAATTCTAGGATTTGAACATTTTGTAAATAGGTTAAATTGTATGAAAACTCGAGTCTTTGCTACCTACACCCCTTAAACAAAATTTCATCCTCGAAATTTAAGTTGTTACTCAGGCGTCATATAGTTGCGCCAATCAATGCACCTAATGTATTCCGTCTTGAGTTGAACTTCCCAACTTTTTGGTGAGGTTATGGAATTCGCATAAGTTACAACACTTTGACACATTAGCTCTTTCTTGATTCCCGAATCTTGTATCGATCTCGTTTTACAAGTCTTGTCATACTTTGTTTCAATACAGTTAAATGTGTGGGGAGAATATACCATATCTTTTCATGACTGTTGTGATATAAAATTTTAAGAGGAAACTCAACCTTATTGTGTCCAAGCAGTAAATCACCTCCCGGCGTTCCACAAGGTTTCTAAGTCATCCAAGATATCGTGGTAATCACTTTTCCTTTTGTCTAAAATTAGCTACTCTCCTACGATGTAAAAGAATATATATGATCCTCAACCTTCGATGTCACCGGCGTAGTTTTTCCATTGATATAACTCTTTTGATGACGTTAGTACATTTCATCTCCTCCAAATTTAAACTATGAAATTTAATAAAATATCTTCAATATTATCTCTCATAATTCATCCATGTTAGGTATAATTGACTTCTTAAAAGTATCGAACTCATACCAGTTTTCACTCCAATCGGTAGAACTTCCACCTATAGGCATTCAAAAATTTATACAACCTAGCTCTTGTTCTATCTTAAGTGCTCCCAAGAGTTTATTGCAATATCAAGGTATTTATCAAGACATATTCTCTTGCCCTTCTTATTGAGTTCAAGTCTAAAGACCAATCTTTACCATTACCATCATCTCCCAATCTTTCAAAGCCATATTAGTTACAAGACTTCCGTACTTCCTACTCAAGCGTCAGCGATAACCTTGACTTTACTCGTGTCATAAGCTCAAATGATTTTAAAGTCCTCAAGGATGTCCATCTAACTTTGATGCCTCAAATTTAAATCTTTTTGTGTGAATAAGTACTTCAAACTTTTGTACTCTACCACGATCTCCTATAATGACACAAGACTTCCGAGCAATTACTAAAGTTTCTAACTCCAAATCATGTGTCATGTAGTTCTTTTAGTGCGATTTTAGATGTCTCGAACAATATGCTATTACTTTTTCAACTTAAACTATTGTGTGACTAAATAATTTCTTAGAATATCTCAATACATTGTGTACACTATGTATTATTTTATAACCATCAATATTGGGACATTAATCCACCTCGCCTTGGATTCCTAAAAATAACTCTTCATAATCATTTATTCCAAACAAACATTACTCATCTATGAACTAACTAAACCATCGATTTAGCCAAGTCTTGAATAATTCTTCTATAATAATCGGTCAATCATAAGGAACCTCAAATTTCTTTTTGAATATAGACTTTCGTTGAAAACACCTTAATTGGATCAATCAAACTCCATTTAACATGCCTGAAAGATTTACTCCCTTCAACTTAGGATTCACACTCACTCACCTACACCTATAATGAGTTCTCTCTCAAATCTTATAGAATTTTGTTCAATCGTTACTCGTGTTCTTCCTTCGATAATGAAGACTTCAAAATATCTTCAATAATTACCTCAATAAATTTGTCCAAATATGGCATAAAAATTCTATTTACCAGACTCCTAAACATCACCACAAGCTTGTAATTATCATATCAAGTTCAGATTTTTGTCTTCAACATATCATCCTTGTTTGACTTGCAAAAGATGATAATCGGATCGGAGGTCGATCTCAAAGTATTAACTCTAAATTCTTAGTTAATCGAACTAGTCATCGGTCCTAGGGGTGATTTGTGTTCTTTTATCATAACTCTATTGGGTAGTCTAATTAGATGTTGGATGCATAGTCTTAATGGTCTACCCACATTTCTAGTGTATAGATTCGGTGTGCTGTAAGGCAATATATTTGATCTTATGATTCTCCTCTTCACAAATTTATGGAACTTGACTTTTAATCTCACATTGATAGGCGTAGGGTTGGGTATCTGTCATAGATATTAGTTGAAGTTTTACAACCTAAAAGAGAGATTCCCTATATGTTTCGGAGGTCACTTGGCAATCCGTGGTAAAACTCATAACCGAAAGATGAACAACTCTGCATCTAAAGGTTCAACATATAGACGATCAAGGAGATATTGCAAAAACAATACATCGAATATTTTGAAAGGGTTTTTGAGTCTTTTTGGAATGATTCTCATGATTTAAATCAATTGACTACATTTAAAATCTCAAGAAAATATGTTTATAAAATCTCATGATTTTACTCTGAAGTTGCGTCGGCCAAACACGCTTCAATTCAAACCATCAAGTCTAGTCTCCAGATAATGTTTCAAGAGTAATTAACTCACAAGATTACTCTCATAAAAGAGTAAGTCATCATGGTCTGAAAGAGAAAAATATGGACCACCACAGGGATTCGAAAGTGGTCAAAATAATTGATTGCAAGGGTACTTGATGCAAGGAGAGGAAAGGTCTCAAGGATTTAAGTATCAGAATACATGTTCAAGATTTAATATTTTTGAGTTAGCAAAATTTGTCCAAGAGTGATCTTCGATTGGATTAATAAGGGTTGATAACTATTGCTTTATAATGACAACAAAACTTAAGAATTAAAGATATCGTAAGGAATTTCGATTGTATGAAACACGCAATGTGTCTTTATGAAATATCTTGTTATAAATAAATGATAGAATTTTATAGATTCATGAGTCCTTTGTTAGGAATCCTAGAGTTTTTAATCAAGTCTTTCCGTTACGCGCAATCTTGTCAATTACTCTTTAAACAATAATTCCTTTTTTTATTTTAAGAAGACTTGAGTTGGGTTGTTGGGCTCTAATTAATTTATTTCGGTAAACTTTATTTTGTTGTGTCTTATTAATTTGGGCCTTTTGAGATTTCCATGGACCATTTATTTAATTGGGTTATGAATTAATAATTTGAGTTTTAAATATTAATTTGGGCTTAATAATTTAATTCATGAGTTCTTAGGCTTAATTATTTTATTTTTTTATTTTGGGATCTAGCCCACACTTTCTCTTTTTGGTTGATTATTTTGTTTGATTAAATATTGAAGAGTAGGTTTATTCCTTGGATTATTTATTTTCTATATTTTTCATGTCTTAAGTTCTTTTCTTAATCCATAGGTTCACTAGTTTGTTTTATGGAGTCTTGCTCCTATGATTTTTTTTAGAGTTTACCAAAAATCTTATCTAGGGTTTAATTCTTCTTTACATAAGCTCGTTAGTTTAATTCATGGAATTTTGTTTCTAACATCTTTAGGGTTTATTGAAAATTAAATCTAGGATGTCGTTAAATTTATTATGAAAGTATGAGTTAAGATAATCCTAGTATACAATGATTTAAAATTTGCTAGTCCGGCGCATTATCAGGAAGAGATAAGTTCTAATATATTTTTTATCGAATTACTTTGTTCCCTACCTGTCACACCCCATTTTCGGGAACAGTGACTGACCATGATTCATGAACCTTAGCCCAACAAATCAAATAAGTCATTATCAATATTTGACAATCAATAAGTCAAATAAAACTCATTCAACATTCTTTTTAACGATAAAATACTTTTCTTTTAATTAGGGTCAAAATGCCCTTAAAACTTCATAAATTGTTTCTGTTCAACATTTAAATAAAATACTGAATTGGAATGCGGAAGCTAAAAGTAAGTT
>JAUTBS010219658.1:0-18885 GCA_032361285.1 Aequorea victoria | reverse complement strand
TGGCGCTTTACGTGGAAGCAAGCCTCGGCACATTTCTTGATCCCTGCGATCCCAGGGACGCGTCATGAACGACTCGCTGTTCGACGATGTGCAAACCGGGCCCGAAGAGCGGACGCCTCAGCGAGGCCGGCTCGATCTTTTGCTGCGCTGGGCGGACATGGACAACATCGCCGGCGAGCTGGATGACGGCGAGATCGGCGCGATCGTCAATCGGGTGCTCCAGGATTACCGGATCGACGATCAAAGCCGGTCGGACTGGCTGGAGAAATACGAGAAGTGGCTGAACTTGGCGATGCAGATTGCCCAGGAAAAAACCTATCCGTGGCCCAAAGCGTCCAACATCATCTATCCGCTGATCACGGCGGCCGCCATCCAGTTTCACGCGCGCGCCTACCCGGCCATCATCCGCTCCAAGGACGTCGTCAAGGGATCTGTGGACGGCCCCGACGACGGCATGCCGCTCATCGATCCGCGTACCGGTCAGCAGATGATCGGCCCAGATGGGGCGCCCATGTGGGTCGAGCCGCCGGGCACGAAGCAGGCGATCGCCGATCGGATCGGCGAGCACATGTCATGGCAGCTGCTGGAGGAAATGCCGGAATGGGAGCCTGACACCGACCGGCTGCTGCTGGTCCTCTCGATCACCGGATCAATGTTCCGCAAGAGCTATTTCTCGCCCCGCCTCCAGCGCAACGTCTCCGAGCTGGTCGATGCGCGCAACCTGGTGGTCAACTATCTGGCCCCGCGGTTCGAAGAAGCGCGCAAAACCGAGATCGTGCTGTTCTACCCGCACGAGATCGAGACCATGATCCGGCTCGGCATCTTCCGCGATGAGAAATACGGCCACGATCAGGAATCGCAGCAGGACATGGATGCGGCGGTGACCTTCCTGGAGCAGCATCGGCGCATCGATCTGGACGATGACGGCTATGCCGAGCCCTATATCGTGACCGTGGCGCGCGACAGCAACAAGCTGGCCCGCATCGTGGCAGCCTACGACGACGAGACGATCGAGACCGACTCCGACGGCGAAATCATCAAGATCGACACGGTCGAATACTACACGCCGTACAGCTTTATCCCGAACCCGGAGAGTGCGATTTACGCGCTCGGCTTCGGCAACTTGCTGTTTCCGATCAACGAGGCGATCAACACGTCGCTAAATCAGCTTTTTGATGCCGGCCACCTAGCCAACACTGGCGGCGGTTTCTACGCGGCCTCGCTGTCGGTCTATGCGGGATCGATGCGGTTCGCACCCGGCGAATACAAGCCGGTCAATGCGACGGGGGGCACGATCAAGGATAGCATCGTGCCGATCCCGTTCCCGGGCCCGCAGCCCGTGCTGTTTCAGCTGCTCCAGTTCCTGGTCGAGTGCGGCAAGGAGGTCGCCTCGGTCAAGGACGTGATGATGGGCGATCTGCCAGGCGACAACACGTCGGGAGTGGCAACGCTTGCCATCATCGAGCAGGGGCTGAAGGTCTTCTCGGCTATCTACAAGCGGGTCAACCGGTCGCTGAAATGGGAATTCAAGAAGCTCGCGCGGCTGAACCGGCGGTATCTGCGGGCCGATTCCGGATTTCGCAGCGGCGGGGACTGGCAGAAGATTTCCGCGGCCGACTATGCGCGCGGTCTGGGCGTCATCCCTGTGTCGGACCCGCAGATGGTCACCGACATGCAGCGGCTCGGCATGGCGCAGTTCCTGATGCAGTTCAAGGACGATCCCTATTTCGACGGCCATGCCATCCGCCAGAGGATGCTGACGGCCTCGATGTTCACGGATGTGGACAGGATTCTGAAGCCCAAACCCTCGATCAACCCGGCGCTGGTGTCGGCATCGGCCACACTGGAGCTGAAGAAGCAGGCCGAGGATAGACGCGATCGGGAAGTGGCTGTCAGGGCCGTGCACGAAGAGGCCGAGATCGCGATCAGGCGCGGCCGCGAAAAGGCGCTGGAGATTTTGTCGCTGGCACAGGCGATCAACCAGCTGGCGCAGGCCAAGAAGGCCGATTCGGAAGTCAATATCGGCTGGTATGACGCGCAGCTGCGCGCGATGCAGGCGAGGGTGGAGGCGCTCAATGCGGGAGACGACAGTGGAGGACCAGCCGTCAACCCGGCGCTCGCTGCAGGACCTCCAGCTGCTGGCGGACCTGTCCCCGGAGCAATGGGGGGTATGGCGCCACCACCCGGTGACCCGGGTGTTCCTGGTATGGCTGGATGAGTATGGCCAGAGCGTCATCGACAGGGCCACGGCCGGGTGGCTTGCCGGCTCAAAGGATTTGGCTTTCGAGCAGGAAGCTCGGGGGCGGGCGCTAATGGCCAAGGAAGCGGCATCGGTGGGCATCGAAATGGTCAAAGCGTTTTACGCAGGCCTGCTGGCCGGCGATCGGGTCGACCATGACGCTTGAAGACGCAGTGGCCCAGTTCGAGGCCAAAAAGGAAGTGTTGGAGGCGGTCGACGCACCGAAGGGTGCCAAGTTCCTTATCATCACCAGCGGCGGCCAGATAAGGCCCGATGACGCGCTGCCGGCGCTGTTCACCGATGAGAATGAAGCGGTCGAGCAATGGCTGGGCTGGGTCGAGCATTACGCGCACAAGGCCGGCGGTCACAGGCTGTTCTGGGAACACAGGCCGCGGTTTGAAGCGCGGGATTACGTGGGGCTGGATCAGGCCTCGATGATCGGAGACAGCATGTGGCGCGGGTCGGTCAGTATTCGGCTCGGCTGCGTGTGGTCAAAACTTTTCATCACGGGGAAAGACGACAATGAATGAAGACCGAATACTGATGACGGCCAAAGGCCAGTTTCTTCTGCAGAAATGGTCCGGCGAAAATGCCAGCGGCATCGAACCGACCTGCGACAAGATCGTGGTCCTGATCGATCCGGCAATGACGCGATCGAGGGGCGGCGTAATCCTGACCGACGGGATCCAGGAAGCGCAGACGCTGGCCAGCACCACCGGGATCATGGTGGCGGCGGGGCCCATGGCGTTCACGTGGAATTCCGACGGCACGCGCAGGTGGGAGGGCGAGAAGCCCGCCATCGGCGCCCGCATCTGCTTCCAGCGATATGCGGGGCAGGAATATTCGGGCCTCGACGGCAAGCTGTACCGGGTGCTCCAGGATCGCAGTGTCGCGGGTGTCATGGGCATCGCGGAGTTGGGCGAAGACGACATCGAGGCGCCCAGCGATGCGCCGCTGATGTTCCCTGTCGGCACCATGGCCTATCCGGTGGCGGCGATCGCGCGGCCGGGAGACGCAGCATGAGCCAGGCGCTTCAGGCCAACGGCCACGACGAAGGCGCGGCGGCCGCGATGGCGGCCGGCGAAGGTGCGGTCGATCAGCAAGAGCTGGAGGCGCGCGCGCGCGTCAGCGGCTGGCGGCCGCGGGAAGAGTATCGCGGCCCGCCCGGGCAGTTTGTCGATGCCGCCGAATATCTGCGACGGGCCGAGACCGACATGCCGCTCATGCGCCAGCGGATGCGCTCGATGCAGAACCACATCGAGAAGCTCACGCGCGAGAACGGCACTGCGGTCACTTTGCTGGAGGACATGGGCGAGCGGGTGCGCCGCACCGAAGAGGTCGCCTACAAGCGGGCCAGGTCCGATCTGGAGCGCGAGCGGGAAGAAGCGGTGCAGTCGGGTGACGTGCAGCGCTTCCGTGAGGTCGATCGCGAGCTGCGCGAGGTGGAGAGCAACGCGCCGAAACCTCCGCCGGCGAAGCCCGCGGTTCAGACGGCGCCCGGGGCCGCACCTGAAGTCGTCGATTGGGCTGCAAGAAACCCGTGGTTCAACCAGGACCAGACATTGGCCAGTGCCGCGCGGGAAATCTCCAGGCAGCTGCAGATCGCCAATCCGGACATGCCGATCGAGGAAAACCTGGAGCGGGTGACCTCGGCCGTCAAATCGATGTTTCCGGCCAAATTCCGCCGCGAGCAGCAGGCGGACGGCGACGAGGAAGGCGATGGCGGAGCGGCGCGCGCACCTGCCAACACCCGCCGTCAAGCAGCAGCAGCGGTCGCCGGCGCCGGGCCTGCCGCGCCGGCCAGGGGCGGGGGGCCGCGGCGAGATTTTGCCTCCATGCCGCAAGAGGTCAAAGACCAGTTTCACCGCTACCAGAAAATGATCGGGTCCAAACCGGGCAACAAGCCTTTGACCGAGGCTGAGTGGTCGGACTCGTACTGGTCGCAATTCGATTGAAAGGTAAGGCCATGCCGATCGCCAAACACATCCAGGAAGAGCGGGCCGACCAGAGCACGCTCAGCATACAGCGCGCCATGGGGTCCGAGCGGGCGTCGAGGGGGCGCGACCGAGGCGAGCCGGACGTGACGCCCTCGCCGGCCGCCCTGTCGGATGCGGCCATGCGGCGCGTTCCGCTCACTCCGGAGGCGCAGGAAGATCACGCCCAGCGCGTGGCCGAAGCCGCCCGCCTGGCGGCCAGCGAGGGTATGGAGGCGCGGCGGTTCGAGGGTGGGCGCATGCCTTTCGGCGAGCCGGAATTGTCGCTCTATCACCCTGAAATCGAAGGGTTTCGCCTTTATTGGTTCAATGACGTGAAGGACCGGATTTTCCGGGCGAAAAGGGCCGGCTACGAGCACGTGTCCGATCATACCGGCGAAGCAATCTGCCGCGTTGTTTCACGGGAAGGCCCCCGGGAAGTCAAAGCCTACTTGATGAAAATTCCAATCGAGTGGTATCTGCAAGACAAGGCTGCTCAAGATCGACGCGAAAGTCAGAAAATAGCGGAGATCAAGGCGGGGCGTTACCAGGTCGAGCCGGGCAGTAATCAATATGTCCCCTCGCAAGGCATACACATCCGCGAAGAGCGCTGAACCGGCCCAATCACCAGCCGGGAAGTCTGCCCACTAGGACGGGCACCAATCACGTGTTGCGGGCCGGCCATTGGGGCCGGTCCTGGCTCTCGGGATAGGTGCTTCGGTCCATGGCAAACGCCAACGCCCCCTTAGGCATTCGCCCCTACGCGTATATGTCGGGCGCGCCCTACAATGGCGCCTACCGCACGTATTACGTGCCGGCCGGCAATGCGACCGCGCTGTATATCGGCGATCCGGTGATCACCCTCAACAACTCGGCCGATGCCAACGGCGTGCCCGCCGTGGGGATCGCAACCGCCGGCGCCGGCAACTACATCGTGGGCTCGGTGGTCGGCATCACCAACAACGCGGGCCAGCTGGTGATCCCGCTGCTGCAAAGCTCGACGGTTTACCTGCCTGCGGGCCAGGCGGCTTATATCGGCGTGGCCGACGATCCGTTCCTGCTGTTCGCGGTCCAGGAAGACTCGGTGGGCGGCGCGCTGGCGGCGGGGGCGGCTTCGAGGAACGCGGCGCTGGTAGCGGGTGCCGGCTCGACGCTGACGGGCATTTCGGGATGGCAGCTGCAAAGCTCTTCGCTTCAGCAAGCGGCCTCGCAGATGCGCATCATCGAAAACCTCCAGGAAATCGACAACGCCGTCGGCACCAACTCCAAGTGGCTATGCCGCATCCTTCAGCATCAGCTGCTCTACACCATAGGCACCTAAGGCCATGGCGACGATCAGCAACCCAGGCGGCACGCCGTCGGTCAGCTACAACGTCAGCGGCACCACCGTCGCAACCATTTCATGCGCGGGGACAACGCAGGCCACCGCTGCTGCCATCACGCAGTACAGCGGGCACACGATTTTAATCGCGACCGCATCAGCCGGACATACCGGCTTGTTGCTGCCGTCCAGTCCTGAAATCGGCGACGTAATTGAAGTTTATCCATCGTCCTCCTCCTCAGTAGAAATCTTTATTTGGCCAAGTTCTGGGATGTCGATCGGTTCGAACAGCGCAAACAGTGCCGTTTACACAAATGGATCGACTGGGGCTCGTTTGACGTATCTGGCTTCGAATTTGTGGGGCGCAATCGTTTCATCATGACGGCATTAAACCCCTCACAGCAGGCAGCCATTCATCTGCGCCCACTCGATCGGGTGGCGGGCGTGCTTGCTCAAATTGCAGGGCTGGCAGAGCAACTGAATGTTTCGGCGATCGTCCGTGCCGCCCTTGGAGATCGGCAGGATATGGTCCTCGTGCCACGTGCCCGGCGCCAGCTTTTTGCGGCAGGACGGATTGGCGCAGCGGCCGCGCTGGAGGCGGACAATGTCCTGAATGTCGGCGTACGTGTGGCTGCCGGTAGCGCCGCGCTCGCGCGACTCTCTTCCTCGCTCTTTGGCGCGGCGCTTTTCAGGGTTATTCTTGGCCCACTCGGCAATTTTGGCGTTAATCCGATCCTTGTTTGCCTGTCGAAAGGCTTTGCGCTGGGCCGACACGCGCTCCCGATTTTTTTCAACGTGCTCCTTGCTTTGCTGAATGAGCTTCGCCCGGTTGGCACGATAGTAAGCGCGGCATCGTTGCTTGACACTTTCGCTGCCCACCTTACGCAATCTGTCGCACTCGACGCACGTTTTGTCCGACACAAGCCTTTCAGCTACGTGCCCCCTTTTGCACGGAAGCCCGGACCAGTATCTCAAAAGCCCTTTCTCGCGCGCGTCTTTTCTGGAAACGACCCGCTCCGGGTTTTGTGGGGCGGGGGCCATCTGTGCGCGCTCAAGCTTTCGCTTTTCGCGGCGCCGGCGATCCTTGTTCAATTCGCACTGCGTGCAGGCGAAATTGCTCACCCGCTTCGCGGCATGGTGGCCGTGAACGCAGGGCCTTTTGGGCATGTAGAAAGGAAGCCCAAGAACCAGGGCGTCTTTATAGCAGCAAGCAACCTGCGTAGGGTCGGTGGCAGCCATGATGCTCGTCTCCAGCGGCATTGTGGTCAGGGCCGGTGGAGCGTTGGCGCGCTCTACTGGCCCGCTTTGTTTTTGCCCAATTTTGTTTTGGCTAGCAACCGCTGCCGGGTTGCGTTTACGTCAAAAAACGCGTAGAAAGGGTGTAAGAAATGGCGACGATTACCACAGGTAGTCATCCGAAAGCATTATGGCCCGGTATACGTGCATGGTGGGGCCGCAGTTACGACGAACATCAGGAAGAATTTCCAGACCTGTTCGAAACGGACACGTCCGACAAGGCCTATGAAGAAGAGGTGGAAATCACCGGCTTCGGGCTGGCGCCGGTCAAGCCGCAAGGCAAGCAGATTTTCTACGACACCGAAGTGCAGGGCCCGGTCAGCCGCTTTACGCACGTGGCCTATGCGCTCGGCTACATCGTGACGTTCGAAGAGCTGCGAGACGATCTGTACGAGGTGGTCAGCAAGCGGCGCGCCCAGCAGCTCGCGTTCTCGATGCGGCAGACCAAAGAGAACGTGCTCGCCTCGATCTATAACCAGGCCTTTAACACGTCCTATGCGGGCGCCGACGGTCAGCCGCTTTGCAGCACGTCGCATCCGACGCTGTCCGGGCCGCAGTCGAACGTGCTGTCTACGGCCGCCGATCTGTCGGAAACGGCGGTGGAAGACCTGTGCATTCAGATCATGCTGTTCACCAACAATCGTGGTCTGAAGATTTCCTGCCTGCCGCAATCTCTGCACGTGCCGGCCGCACTGTTCTTTGATGCCAACCGGATCATTCATTCGGTGTTGCAGAACGACACGTCCAACAACGCGGTGAACGTGCTCAAGGCCGTGAACGTTTTCCCCAAGGGCATCAAGGTCAACCACTATTTCTCGTCGGCGACGGCGTTCTTCATCCGCACCAACGTGCCGCGGTCGGTGACCTATTTCGAGCGTGACAAGATCACATTTGACCAGGACAACGATTTCGATACGAAGAACGCCAAGGCCGCTTGCTACGAAAGATACTCGGCGTTCTGGGCAGATTTCCGCGGGGTCGCTGGCTCGCCGGGTGTGTAGCCCGACATGGGCACCAAGCTCCGATACAAGGGCGGCGACTATTATCAGATCGACGATATCTCGGGCTTCCCCGTCCGCGCCAGTGCGACCGCGCGCCAGTGGGACGGGATTGTCACCGCAGGATCGCGGTTTTCTCCGCGCCAGCCGCAGGATTTGGTCACCGGCGTGCAGGACCAGCAGGCGGTGCCCGTGCCGCGGCCGCGCCAGCAGAACCAGTTTACGATCGTAGCCACGTTCGTCACTCAGCCGGCGGCGGCTGGCGCCAATGCGCTGTCGGTCGATTCCACCGTCGGTTTCTCGGTCGGCAACCTGGCGCAAGTGGTGACCGACTACGGCGAGCCTTTCACGTTTACCGTCGCGGCGATCGTGGGCAACGCCCTGCAATGGACGGGCGCAGGCCTGCCTTCTTCAGTCGCATTGGCAGGCTTGGGCGATCCGCCTGAGAACCAGGTGATCAACCTCAGCAGCCCGCAGGTGAGCGTGGGTGCAGGCCAATACTACACGGGCGGCGGCCCGGGCTGATGTCCTACAGCACGTCCGGGACCGATACGTGGTCGCAGACGGCCATCCAGCTGATCAGCAGCTCGCTGCGAATATGCGGCGCGATCGCCGACGAAGAGACGCCGACGGCCTCGATGTTCAGCAACTCCATGGATGCCATGAACGCCATGGTCAAAGGGTGGTCGGCCAGCGGCATCAGGCTTTGGCTGCAGGAAACCGGCTTTCTTTTCGTCAATGTCGGCAATCCCGACTACGGTCTTGGCACGTCGGGCAGTGGCTATGCCTGCCTGTTCACCGATCTGATCCAGACCGCCTTGACTGTCACCGCCGCGGCCGGCGCAGGCAGCGTGACCGTGGGATCGGCGAACGGCATTTTGCCAGGCGACACGTTCGGCATCCAGCTCGACAACATGACGTATTTCTGGAGCACGGTGGCGAGTGCGCCGACCGGCAATGTGGTGCCGCTATCGAGCACGCTGCCTTCGCAGGCCACGTCGGGGGCGCTTGCGTTCGACTATACCTATCCGCTGCTGCGGCCGATGCGCGTGCCGGAGGGGCGCCGGTATCAGTTCAACGGGGCGCAAGAGATACCGATGACGGTGCTCTCGCGGTTCGACTACAACTACCTGCCCAACAAGACAAACCAGGGCGCATTCACGCAGTTTTTCTACGACCCGCACACGGGCAACCAGGAATACACCAACGAGATCGGCGAGATGCACATCTGGCCGGCGCCATCGGATTTGTCGGCCGGCATGCGGTTCACGGCGCAGCGACGCATCCAGGACTTTTCGAGCCTCGCCCAGATCCCTGACCTGCCCACCGAGTGGAATGCGGCGCTGAAGTGGAATTTGGCCAAGGAGATTGCGCTGGAGTTCGATGTGGCAGACCGGCGCCTGGCCAAGATCGAGCAGTACGCAAATGAATGGTTTACGCGCTGCGCCATGTGGGACCGCGAGCCGTCGAGCATGCTGTTCGGGGTGGCCATGGAGCCCGGCTACCGGACAGGCTAGGCCATGCCGAAGCTGAATTTCTCGGCCGAGAGCTACCAGGCCCGCTCGCTGCCGGTCGAAGCCCAGCAATGCATCAACATGTTTGTGGAATTGTCCCCGCCCGAGGCGAAGGACGAAGCGCCGATCTACATGTGCCCGGGCCTGTCGGTGTGGTCGCGGCTTGGGCGCGGGCCGATCAACGGCTTTCATGTGATGAAGGATCAGCTGTTCGCCTTGAGCGGCGGGCAGCTTTTCCAGATCAATTCGAACGGCTTGGCGACGCTGCTGGGGTCCACCACGCTGGGCAACATCGCGTCCATGGCCGACAACGAATATCAGCTGGTGATGGTGGACGGCGAGGTGGGCTGGGTCTACCAGCCGGGCGGCCTCAACCAGGTGTTGCTGAACACAGGCTACAACTACACCTCGACCACGCTGACCGCGACGGCGGCCGCCGGTGCGACCTCGATCCAGGTGGCGTCAGCGGCGAACATCAACAACGGCGATACGCTGCGGATCAACCTTGACGGCGGCGGCCAGGCGCAGGTGTCCGTGTCTGGCGCGCCGTCGGGCAACACGGTGACACTGGGTTCCGCGCTCATCGCGCAGGCCAGCACGGGCAATGCGGTCTACGATTATTCGAGCGGCAACAAGCAGATCACGGTGGCCTCGATCGGCAAGCTCTCGGCCGGCCAGACCATCAATATCAATCTGGATTCCGGGACCGTTTTCACCACCACGATCGCAAGCGTATCGGGGCCGCCGTCGGAGCTGGTCATCACGCTGTCGAGCGCCTTGAGCGGGCAAGCGACGGCCGGTGCGATCGCGATCGTGCCTTCGGTGACCTTGGGCCAGATCACGGCGCCCGCCTTCATGGCGGCGAACACGGTGATCTACTTCGACGACTATTTCATTTTCGATGCGGCCGGGACGAACCAGTTTTTTCTCTCAGGCCTCGGCGATGGCACGCAGTATAACGGGCTCGATTTCGCGAGCGCCCAGGCCGATCCGGACCTCGTCGTGGCGGTGGCCAACTACCATGAGCAGCTGCTGATCTTCGGCGAGAGAACGGTCGAAATCTGGTATGATGCGGGGTCGGCCAATTTTCCGTTTGCCCGCTTTGACGGCGCGTTCATTCAGCGCGGAATCGCCTCGCCGCGGTCGATCGTCAAAGAAGACAACACGATTTTCTGGCTGGGCGAGGACGGCATTTTCTACCGCCTAGAGGGGTTCACGCCGGTACGCATTTCGACGTTCGGCATGGAGCACGCCTGGGCGCAGTATCCGACGATCGCGGACTGCTCGGCCTTCGTGGTGTTCATGGAAGGCCACAAGTTCATTTTCCTGAATTTTTTGGCCGGCAATCGGACGTGGTGTTACGACGTCTCCAGCGGCGCCAAGAAGCCGCTATGGCATCAGCGCGAGAGTTGGGGGTCGCCGTGGGTCTGAGTGGAGGGCGCGCGGCATGACGACGGCGGTATCCGTCAGTGGCGGCGGCGGCCTCAAGCCGGCCGACAGCGAAGGCCCGGCGGTCACCTCGATCTCGACGACGTGGGGTGCGGCCGGTCAGAGCTTTGTGGGCTCATTCAACACGTCCCAGCAGCTGGGCGGCTCTCCGCTGGGTGCGCTCGGCACCGATTCGGAAATCGTGTTCTTCTCGACAAATCCGGGCGTGGGGTTTGGGCCGCTCATCAATGGCCTCATAAGTTTTGCGTCATATCCGGGAACGCTCCTCGGAGGCACGGGCGGGGCGGGGCTCGTCATTCAGGACTATGCGGGCACCAACCCGGCCCAGGGTGCCATTTCGGGCACGGTGACAGTCGGCACCTATCCGTCGCCGCCGCCCACCGTCGTCATAGACTGGAGCTGCGACGTCATCATCACGTGTACGGGCACGGATGGCAGCGGGCACTATTTCGGCGATGCCCTGTTTTATAATTTCTCGACCACATCGAGTAACACCATGATCGGCAACTACGATCTGGTGCTCTACCAAAATGTGCAGTTCGCCACCAATCTGGCGTCGGAAAATCCGCTCAATTGTTTGCTCGGTGTGACCGTTTCCGAGGACGAAGTTCTCTACAACACCGTCCAGGCGGCGGGCACGCTCTACATAAATTCCGGCGAGGCAGGCGACACGGGCGAGGTGCTGATCCTCAATGGGGTGACACCTGGCTATGAGGATGTGATCCCGCTGGCCGGCATGAATGTCGGGCCTCAGGCGACGGCCTTGCAGGTTTCGCAGGACGGCGGCACGTGGTCGAGCGTCGGCAGCTTCTCGGCCGGTCTGCAATGGAGTGGCGACGGCGCGATCGGCGAGTTCGGCACGCACACGCTGCAGGTCCGCGATGCCAACACCTTCGTGGAAAGCAACACGGTCACCTATACACTTTCGGAAAACCTTATCCTGGATCCCGTCTCGCCCGTGGTGGGGCAGGCGATATCGCTGGCCGGCAGCAACACCGGCAGCATCGTGGCCTCCAGCTTGGTGGTGTCTCAGGACGGCGGGTCGTTCACCGCGGTGACCGACTTTTCGGCCGGCGCCGTCTGGACCGGCATGGGCGCGATCGGCGAGCTGGGCACGCATGTGCTTCAGGTCAAAGACCCGAACACGGGGGCGGTCAGCAACACGGTCACCTATGATCTGACCAGCTCAAACGCCGATTGCTGCGTGCCTTTGGCGAGCAACACGCTTTATCGCTACCGCGGCGCCTGCGGAATCAACTGGAATGGCCTGACACTGATTGGCGACGCCTATTCTGGCGTGATCGGCCAGGCCTCTTTCGATACTTTCCAGGAATACGGCAACACCATGCGAGGTCTGGTGACGGCGCCGATCATCCATTCCGGACGCCGCCGGGTGTTCGTGCCGAAGGTGGAAATCGATGTGCAGACGGGCGTGGGCAACCCAGAATGCTGCGGGTTCGATCCGCAATGGATGCTGGACTGGTCGAAGGATGGCGGCATGACATGGGGCCCGCTGCAAATCTTCCGCTCCATGGGCAAGATGGGCCAGTATTTGCAGCGCCTCCGGTGGACCAGGCTCGGGCAGGGGCGGCAGTGGATTTTCCGGCTGCAATCGACCGACCCCGTGCGGCGCGTGATCATTTCGACGTTCGTGGACTGGTATGCGGGCATGCCTACCATTGCGTCGGAAGAGTAATGTTCGGGCATGAGCGGCACCGGCACACCAAAACCGATCACGGCTCTGCTGATCGATCGGCCGTTTGTCGATCAGAACGGGGTGCTTCAGCCATGGGCCGCGCAAGTGCTGCTGAGGCTGCAAGGCTATGTGGGTGCACCCTCCGGCGGCAGCGACACCAACATCACGGAAAACCTGACCGACCAGCTCGGCAGTCTGGTGACCAACCAATATCTGCAGCTGGGCGCGTTCGGATCGGACGCGTCGATGCAGTCGCGCGTGATGGCGCTGGAAAATGCGGTCTCGCCGCTGGCACCGTTTCTGCCGGCCAAATCGGGCGCGCACATCCCGCCGCTTGCGCCGACTTGGCTTTCCAATGGGCAGGAAGCGGTCAGCGAAGGCACCGGCACGCCTGTGCTTGATCCGGTGCGCAGCACGTCAACCACGGCGTTTTTTCGAAGCCTGATCGGCATGGACGGGATTACGGTCGCACCGACGACGGATGGCACCGGGATCATCATTGCGCTGTCCGCGGTGGTCGATCTGACCTCAAATGGATCGACCGTGACAAGCGCGGGAACGATCGTAACCAGCGGGCTGTGAAATGGTAGAGATTTCAAACCTGAACAACGGAACGCTGGGGACTGCGACGGGAACCACGCTGCTGGCGGGCGTGCCGTCCACCGGCACACTGGGCGTGCCTGGCACGCTTTATTCGGTCAGCCAGATTTTCAGCGCCGGGCTGGAGGCGCAATCCTCGATCGGCACCACGGCGGTCGCCGGGTCCGACCTGATCCCGCTGTCGCACGGAGGCAGCGTTTATCTTGCGAGCGTCAGCAACGTTTTGAGCGCGGGCGGCCCGTCGCTGGTGGTCAGCGCCGGCACGGTCAGCGTGTCCGGCGTGGGCACGCTCAACTTTACAGGCGCGGTGGTTTCGGCCTCTGGCACGGGCACGGCCAACGTGACGATATCGAGCGTGAGCCTGCCGGCGAGCGCGCCGCTGCTTTCGACCAATTCGGGCGGCACGGCGGTGAGTTTGGGCCTTGGCCCCAACTTGGTGTCGTCGGGCGGTTCGCTCGGCGTGGCGGTGCCGGCGAGCGAGCCTTTGCTGGGCAGCACTGCCGGCGGGTCTTTCTCCGGGGTGGCCCTCGGGTCCGGGCTGGCACTGAGCGGCGGCACGCTGTCGGCCACGGGCACCAGCTACGTGGCCGGCATCGACATCTCGATCAGCGGCAACACGATCAGCTTGGCGGCACCAGCCAGCGCCGCGCTTTTGTCTACCAACGCGGGCGGAAGCCTGAGCGCGCTTGTGCTCGGATCGGGTCTGACCGAGAGCGGCGGCACGATCAACACCGTCAGCTCGGGCGGGATCGAGCTGACGGACGGCACGCACACGCTCACGGGTGTGACTGAAATCGTAGTCAACGGCGGCGTGATTTCAGGCACGTCGCCGACCGGCACCATTACCATCAGCGCCAGCGGCGGCGGCAATCCGCCCACTTGGACGCGGCCGCGACTGTCCGCCTTTACCCAGCGCGGCACGGCCGCCGGCAGTACGCTGACCACGCTTTCGGAGCCGTTCGGCGCGGCCGGCCCGGTCAAGCTGTCGATTTTGGGCACGGGGTCCGATCCGTTCATTTGCGCCCTGGCCGAAGCGACGACGGCGAACACCGAAATGCTGTTCACCTGCAGCTTTACGGTCGCGGCATTTCAGACCGGCGGCGGCAATTATTGGCGATATGGCGCTCTGCTCGAAGACAGCTCGGGAATTCTGTACGCGATCAACTTCGAGAACAGCAACGGCACTTATGTGATCGAGGAGGTGAGCTACACCAGCTACACGGCGTACGGCACCGAGGTGACCACGTTCACACTTTACCCGAATATCGTGAACCTCTGGATCAGGTTTTATGTGAACCTGACCGGCACGCCCTCGATCCACGTCATGATGAGCAACGACGGCATTTCGTGGTCCGAGCTGCTGGTGACCACCACGCCGCCTTCCAGCTTCAACATGGCCTCGATCGCCTATGCGGCCGTCTATGGCGACAACGGGTCGGTCTGGCGGGTGGAGGCCAGCTACAATCATTTCGACATCCAGTACGGCACCGGCAACAGCCTGAACCGGTATGCGGCGGTCAATCCGCTCTAGGGCCTGCGGGTTGAACCGGCGCTCGCAAGGGTGTTATCGTCCGCCCCGTCGGCGCCAATGACCCTGCCGGTGCTTCTCAGGGGTTGCCATGGCGCTACCGATCGCCGAAATCGTGCCGGCTCAGTATTTGGCCAATTCGACGACGCAGCTCTATGTGTCGCCGGCGTCCACGGCCACGCGCATCGACAAGGTATCGATCATCAATAACGGCACCGGCACCGCCACGGTGACGCTCTACATCGTGCCTTCCGGCAATTCGCCGGGTGGCGCCAACTGCACCACGAATGCGCAGGCGATCCAGCAGGGCAACACGTTCAATTCGCCAAACGAATACGGGCATTACTTGAACCCGGGCGATTCGATCTATGGCGTGGCCAGTGCTGCCAATCAGCTGACGATCCTGGTGGGCGGCACGGTGGTGACCGGATGAGCCCGTTCATTGTGCTTGGCACGCCGCGCAGCCGCACGGCCTGGCTGTCGGCGTTTCTGTCGTATGGCGGCCGGGAGTGCGTGCACGAGCCGTGCCGGTTCTGGACTGGCGTGGGATCCCTGCGGATGGCGCTGGCAGACGATCGGTTCAGCGCGTCGGACTCGCTGCTGACGCTGCGCTGGCAGGACATCGTGCAGCTGAGGCGGGATGCGACGATCGTGGTGGTGCGCCGCGGCGTGTCCGATGTGGTGTGCAGCCTGGCCGAGCTGTCCGGCATGAATTTGTTTGCCGAGGTCAAGCGCATCGACCGGTGCATCGAGGCGATGCAGGTGGCGGGTGTCGGACATCACGTCGATTTCGAGGACCTCGATCAGGAGCGGATTTGCGCAGAGATTTTCACGCTGTGCCATGGCATCGCGATGCCGCGGGCGCACTGGAAAATCTGGCGAGACCGCAACGTGCAGGCGGACATGTTTCAGCGCTTGGCGGAGGCATCGCGAAATCCGCGGTTTATCGACCTGTTTCCCGATCTGGGCGGCAGGGCCTGGGGCGTTCCGTCGTGCCTATCATAATCGCGGGCGGCATTTCGGCGGCCGGCTCGCTGGGCGGCGGTCTGCTGAACATGTTCGCGGCGGGCAGCGCGGCCAAGCAGGAACAGCAGGCCGAGCAGCAGGCGCTCCAGTTTCAGGAAGGGGTCTACAACACCGAGCAAAAAAATCTCGCGCCGTATCTCACGACTGGCGGCAGCGCCGAACAGTCGCTGGCGGGGCTGTTTGGCTTGGCGGGGGCAAACGGCCAAGGAAATGCGAACGGTGCGGCGCAGGGTTTTTTGAATTACACAAACCTGCCGAACTATCAGTTTCAATTGCAGCAAGGCACCTTGGCGGCAAACAGGGGATTGGCCGCCCAGGGTTTGACCGGATCAGGCGCGCAGGCAAAGGCGCTTGATCAGTATTCGCAAGGTTTGGCCTCGCAGGGGTTCAACAGCTACATTTCGACGTTGCAGCAATTGGCTGGCATGGGGGAGAGCGGGGCCACTTCGCTCGGCACCGCCGGCAACCAAGCAGCCGGCAATGTTGGCGGATACCTCCAAGGCTATGGCGCGGCGGGGGCGGCCGGCAATTCGGGCGGAGCCAACGCGCTGTCCAGCGCCTTGGGCAACGCACTGGGCGCGGTCGGTAATCAAAATTATCTGAGCGCTTTGGGGTTGGGCGGGTCTTCGTACGGGTTCGGCGGAGAGGGGTCGGCGCCCACAGGTGGCGGATGGTGACCCAGTGAGCGACAACGTCAACGCGCAGATCGCCTCAGGCGGCACGCCGGTCAATCCGGTGGCGGGGTATCTGAACTGGCAGGATTTGGCGCAAAAGCAGGCGGGCACACTGCTGACCTCCGAGCAGGCGCGGGCTGCTGACATTGCAAACCAGCAAGCAACAGTGCAGCTGCAGCTTCGCAGATTAATTGCGGGCGGCTTCTTGAACCCCACTTCGGCAGCAGCTGCCGGACAGGGAATGTCCGCGGCGCCATCTGCGTCCAGCGGATCGACCGGAGGCGGTGCGGGAACGCAGAGTGCGACTGCGCCAGTGGGTGCGGTGGCATCCGCCCCGCTTGATGGGCAAGGAGCTGGGGCGCCAGCAGCATCAGGCAGTCAAGCGTCGGGCCCGTATTTGCCCGCTGGCGCCACGGCTGCAACGCACTCCCCAGGAATGCCAGCGCCAGGCGCGATTCTTGGAGGTCAGGTATCGCCTTATGGCGCCATACAAACCCCTTACGGTGTTCCCCTGCCGCCCGGACAAGCTCTCGCCGTTGCGATGGCCAACGACCCGTCGGCAGCCATAAAATCCGCGATGGAGGTGCGGCGCCAGCGGGTTTTTGAACTGATGGCACAGCCCGATTGGCAGCAAGGAGTTACCCAGGCCTATCAGGAAGGATGGATCGATCCGCAGCACTACCAAATTTACATGCAGCATCCGGAAAACCGGCAGGCATATTTGAATGCGCTGGTGGACCCAAATACTTACTTCAAGGGGCTGCAAGATTATTCGGGCCACGGAGAGCAGCTCAACCCGCAGACGGGGCAGCAAGAGGTCAATCCGACGGCGGTGGCTGCAAAGGGTTATTTGGCGCAGGCGGGCGCAAGTGGGGAAGCCGCGGGGAAGCTGCCGTACGCGGGTCCGCTGGCCGCAGCCGAAGCGGAGGCGGCGGGCCGCTACAAAATCACCGACGGCCCGACAATACCGATCCGCGATGCGCAGGGCAACATTGTCGGTTACCAGCCGACACGGACCACGGAAACCGCGCTGGCCAACAGCGTCAATGCGCCGGCGGGATACTTGCCGCCGCCGGCGCCGCGCGGGACCATGCCTGCGTTGACCGGCGGGCCGCCCGGCTCTGGCGGCCTCGACCCGCTCGTCGGCCCGCTACCGGGCGCGGCACCAGCGCAACCTACGCAGCCCGGCGGATATTTGTGGGGAGCGGGTGCCGCGGCCGCACCGGCCGTCGCCAGTGGTGCTCCATCGGCAGCAATGTCGCCCGGCGGAACCTCCACCGCGCCGCCCGCAGTTGCATCACCCGCCTCAAGCAGCCCGGTGTCTCCGGTTGCGCCCCGGACGGCTTCTGTTGCGCAACCGACGGCAGGCGGACCGGCGGCAGCGGCCTCGCCGTCGGCCAGACCAGTTTTCCAACCCGCCGCCGGGGCATCCGCCGCGTCGCCGGCGACCACACTTCCATCATCGCTTGTTGCGGCTGGACCACCTCAACTGAGCGCGCCGCAGCAAGCCGCTTTGGAGGTGCAGACCGCAGAGCAAAAGGCGATCGCATCGTCTTATGGCGAAGAAGCGGCGTCCATCGTGAAGGCCGGCACCAACGCGCCAAACACGCTTGCGCGGCTGTCCGTGCTTGAGGACGCGGCAAAGACATTCCGGCCCGGCATGAGCGCTGATGAGCGGCTGTCGTTCTTCAGGGCGGCATCCGATGCCCTGCAATCCGTCGGCATAACCCCGCCGGATGATTGGGTTCAGAAGGCCGCGGCGGGCGAAACTATCAGCAAGGAGGCGGGCTACCTGACCGCCGGCATGACGAAAGCGCTGGGTTCGCGCGAGGCCGCCTCGATCTTTAATTCGATCGCAAGCATCCAACCCAACATCAAGCTTTCCGAGGGCGGCTTTCCGATCATTGTAAATTCCATCAAATCCGGCGTGCAGCGCGATCAGGATTTGATGCAGTTCCAGGAGAAATGGTTGGCGCCGGTGTCGCAAGGCGGCATGGGCAACAGCACGACCAAGGGCATGGCTGCAGCCTTCAACAAGGCCTACCCCGTCGAAACCTATGCTTCTCGCGTGATGCCGTTTCCGGTGCCGGCCAAGCAGACCGATCTCATTCCGAATGTCGTCTATCGCAACTCGTCCGGAAAAATGGCTATCTGGAACGGTAGCGGTTTCGCACCGGTTGGCGGCCAATGAGCGACCAGCTCTCATACCAGGATTTTGTTGGCTCGGCGCCGGCGTCACCGGGGCCAGGCGAAGCCGCGCCGGGGTTTATGAGCTACAGCGATTTTGCCGGTGACACATCGTCATCCAGCGCCGGCAGTTCGAACGGCACGCCGGCGACCATGGGGCAAAATATAGCGGCCGGGGCCGGGGAAGGTGTTGCTGGGATCGTCAATATCGCGAGCGATCCGGCCGGCAACTTGATTGGCAAACCGGTAGCGTTGGGCCTGACCTATTTGCACGATCTGGTGGCGCCCGCGTTTGGCGGCCAGAAATTCACGCCGGCCGATCGAGCGGAATTGCTGGGCGATACGGTCGAGCAGCCGGGCACACGGCTGGTCAATGCAGCGGCG
>JAUTBS010219548.1:0-11573 GCA_032361285.1 Aequorea victoria | reverse complement strand
CCAACAGTAATGATTAACTTTGTTGAAATTTTAACTTAGTAAGGACAATTGTAAATGAGATAATTTTATGGTAGATTGTGCATGTATTTGCTAAACGAAGGAGAACTACAGTAGTAGGTTCTGTTTGGTTATCCGTATTATTGTTAAAGTTTTCTTTAATTATAGGAAACCCTTAACCTATAGGTTAACATTGGTTGTGCCACCCTGCTCAGAGTAGGATTATCTACTCTCGGGGGAGCGGGTGCGACATTTGCGCTCCATTGGTCAGCTTCCAGCGACCATTTCCGAAGGCATTCTTATATCCCAGTTGATCCAAAGCACTTCCTGATAATAAATTAAGACGTATATCAGGAACATATTTCACGTCTCTCAGCACCATCTTGCATCCAACGCTCGTCTGTATGGATATCTCCCCAACTCCCACGATCTTAGAATGCCTGTTGTTTCCCATTCTAACTGTACCAAAATCTCCAGCTCTGTAAGAACTGAAGAACTCTCTTTGGGGAGTGGCGTGGTAAGAAATTGTTGTATCAATGATTCACCATATGTCGTGGTCTGCACGATAGAGACATTCTTCGTTGATAGAGTGTACTAAAGTCTCTAATACAGTGACTGATGTGTTGGTGTCCTCTGCGTTCTGCTGATTGAGGTCTTGCCCCGCTTTTTTAAATTTGTAGAATCTCTTGATATGGTCCTCCCAGCCACATCTATAACACTGGACTCTGGATCTGTACTGGCTACTGCCGTCTTTGGATTCATTATATTCCTGAGACTTTCTTTCACTTCTGTTTTTGCCTCTGCTCCTTCCTCGGTTTCCTCATTTGTTCTCCGTAACGAGGGTTTGTGGCTGGTCCATACCCATTTCTTTTCTTCTGGATTTCTCGTTGAACAAAGCATCTTTGACCATTGTCACGGTCAACTTTTCTTCTGTAGAATTGTTGAGAGAAACCACCAATGTCTCTCAGTTGTCTGGTAAGGAGAGAGAAATCACTAATGTCTCTCAGTTGTCTGGTAAGGAGCTGAGGACGAACAATGCTTGAGTTTCATCATCAAGCTTCCTTCCCACGATCATTAGTTGGTTCACCAGGTTCTGAAACCTACTGGTGTGTTCGGCTACAGAGCTGCCTGACTTTAACTTCCAGTTCACAAGCCGCCTCATCAATAGGGTTTTGTTCTGGGATGTCTTGGATTGGTACATGGCCTCTAAATTCTTTCAGAGGCAATAGGTGCTCATCTCCTGAGCGACATGATAAAAAATACTATGGTCGATCCATTATCGGATGAGACCAATAGACTTCTTGTTCATCTTCGTCTAGTCGGCGTCTGTTTTTTTAGCTGGTTTAACGCCTTCATTTTTTAGGGGGTCGTACAAGTCTTTGCAATATAGAATATCTTCTATCTCACTCTTTTATAGTGGGAATAATATCTAGGCAGAATTTTATGAGGAAAGAACAATAAAACTCGCAAAAATGGTCATGATGAGTATAGGATTGGTGGTCGGGCAGAATGAGGCCACGTGTACATTCAACCATAGTTGGACGACTGAGCTAGCCGAGCATGAGTGAGGTTCCAGAGTACTCAGGCAGGTCCTGAGAGGCCGAGAGCCGACCAGAATTATGAAGCCCCGACCGAGCCCTGGGGGCCCGGCTATGGGCCAACCCCCTGCAACCGACAAAAGGGTCGAGAGGACTCTCAAAGAACGATGCCGACCCGAAGGATAGAGAGGGACGACCGAACAGGTCCAATGGCCGATCAGACTAGCAGGCGTTGCTGATCGGGTTCAGAGGTATCGACACTCCCGGTATCATCGCCACTCCTATAGGCGCATATCTTCTCCACTTACCATATCTAGAAGGAAAGGATCATCACAGATCCCGAGATTTCCGTTCGGCTAAGGCAAGTTTCCTTATTGGATCATCATTGCCTCCCTAAGATCAAGGAATATCCCGAAATACCAGGATTCCCATAACCATGCAGCACTATAAATACAAACGCAACACAGGTTCTCAAGGTATGTCATTCTCGACGATATATTAACTTCTTTTCTCCTAAGCCCAACAGAAACCCCTACTGACTTGATCGTCGAAGGTTTCTAGGCCGGTACCACACCGGTGCCTAGTTCTTACTTTTGCAGGTCTCTTGCGTAAAGAAGACGAAGACCCAGGTCACCGAGATCGAGATTGAGCTATTCGGATCCAGGTATCAATAGTATCATTTTTTATCATTCTTAACATCTCCATAATCCCTAATGTCCCTAACTTAGGCTTAGGTACTTAGGTTAGGTTCAAGGCTTCTTAACTTCTTTCATCTGTTTTTCTAAGAATCTGCCACCGATGAATAAAATACTTTAAAAATACCAACACGCACTGTAAAATTATTCCACTTTATAGAGACCTCTATGAAGGTGTTATCTACATTTTGTATGAAGGGACCAAACACTGGTTGTACACGAAAATGGGTCCAAAAAATACCACAACAGATTCTGTTGCAATAAGGGTCTGTTTGGTAGAATCGACACATCGCACAATCTATTCAATGAAATCTACTTATGTAAAAAGGGGGTGAAACTAGACTCATGTATCTATCTCTGGATATGTGAATCACCATAAGAGAATGTTTGTAGACCAAGATATAAGGGATTAAAGTTGCTCTATTTTCTGCCTCTCTGTCACAGAAGTTTCTAAATTAGAAAAGGGATTCAAAAATACATTTTTGGGCCTAACCAAAAATCACACATGCTCAGGACATCCCAGATAACCTGTGTTATAAACATCTTTTCATTTTGACTTCATTTGATTCTCACGAAGAATCAAGGTTTGGCCTAAAAACTATTCTGTTTTGGTCCTTTCTTCACAAACACCAACACCCAACAATCATTCTCATTTCAACCCACCCAAGGCATGTCCAAACATGTCTCAACATCATAATACATTCATTATAATGTTCTTAATCATTTTCTAGAGTTTTTATTCTTCATCTTTGATTCTTTTAAAATTTCCCTAGAACCTAGGTTTCAACTCATTTCTTTGGTTCCATGGCATATGTTCATCTTTAACCATTTTCATCCTCCATCTTTTATCTTAAAGAGAATCAATGATGAGAATGTGTTCTTAGGAGATAAATAAGAGTTTTAGAAAACTTCTTACTTGTTGGTTCTTTGATTAAAAGATGATCCTCACTTCCTTGTTCCTCCATTTTTTTCTCTTTTTTTTTTTGTTTTTCTCCTCTTGCTCCCTTTGGTTCTGCCGAGATTCTTAGAGAGGGAAGGAGGAGACTAAAATGTTTGGGAGGTATGGGAAGAAGGTCTTATTTATAGGCAAAAAGGTGAGGTAATTTCCAAGATTTTGTAAATAATTTAATCTTACAATTTAGTCCCTTCATGAGTCATCATCTTGATGAGCAACCTTGGCTCAAAGTTCTTCCAACATGGTACAAGATGACATAGATCAATAGTGTCTTGATGTGTATGAAAAATCACATCAAAAAGAGCTCTCAAATATTCTAGCCAAAAGGTCTCCCAAAATCAACTTTATTCACTATTCATTCTCTGACTGGTTTTCTTCCTAACTTTATTTATTTTCTGTATACTTATCTTCATGAGGTATATTTATGTGTATAAATACCTCCCATAACTAATTAATTAGGAGAGAATAAGAATTAAAGCTTAATTTTTAGGTTGCTTGCAAATGGGACAAAAATCACATCATTTTTCTTTCCTTTCTTTCTTTTATTTAAAATGCAAGACTTATGTAAAATCAAAGCTTCTCTCCAAGGGGAATTGAGCTGGCTGGCCATAGGGGTGTTTGGAAACCAATTTAATTTCTCATTTTATAATTTCCACACTTTAGAATTTATGTAGGCTTTTTTTTGGTCTTTGCTTAAAATTTGGACATTTTCTATAATTTCTAAGATTTCTACTTGTTCTTTCAATTCAATTTAATCCCAACTAAAACTTGGGCTCTAAGACTTCTAATACCTTGTTTGGATTCTATAATCCATTTTCCTTAGGCCTTAAGACCTTGTTTGGTTTAATGGGAAACACATTCCCTAATTTAATGGTACTTTCTCAAGACTTTTATTTTCTTATATTTTTAATTTCAATTATGTCATATGACATCTCCTCTCCTCAACTACTTTCTGATGTGGTTTTACTATTCCTTGAAGACTTTAAGTCTTGAATGAGGTAGGAAAACAATTCATGTAAGCTACCATATTTTCCATGTCATTTACTTTCTTTTTCTTTTATTTTTCTTTTCTTTTCCCACTAAAGTTGTCAAATCATTTTCTCCCTCTATGGGGATTTCGGCCAAGGGCATTTTTGGCATTAAATAATTTTATTATTTTTGTTAATTCCATAATTTAAATAATTATGTGGGCCCCTCTTTAGTCTTTAATAAAATTTTGGTCCTTTTATAAAAACATTCAAAACTAGTTCATGGAATGGGCTCTAATTTAATTATTTGAGCCATAACCTTTAATTTGGATCCATTGATTTCATTCATGAGTCAATGGGCTTAAACTTTTATGTTGAACTCTAGCCCAAAATCCTATGTTTGGGTTGTGATCCAAGAACACTAACATTGTTCTGCAACTTAACCTGAAAACTTCTTAAGTTTTAATTCATAACCCTGATCAATTAATTTCTTTAGGGTTTAGAGGGCTTAAATTCTATGTTTAGTGATTAATAACCGTGACGTGAAAAGTGAGGCGTCACAAGAAGCCTCAACGTTCTGACTTTGAAGCCTATTGGGATCAAACCTAAAGTGCATCATCTTAGAAAGTAGCCACCTCTTAGGCCTCGTACCTTCAAGGTATATGAAAAGGATGTAAGTTTGCGCTTATCAAAACAAGTATGCATTGAGCACACTTTGAAATGGATAATGTATACAAAAATCTTAGCCTGGTGGATGACTTGAAGCAACTACAACCGTTTAGTTCATATAGTGAATCAAGTAGAACATTTTCTCAAGAAAAAAATCCTAGTTAGGCATATTGTTTGTGTGCTTCTTTGTGGCATGTGTGTGATGTGTTATGCTACTGTAAGTGATCCCAGATCATTCTAAAGTTGGGCAAATATTTTCTAAGATTGGGCGAAGCTCTCTAAGATATAAAAATACAAGCCCTCTTGGATCTATGATCCAATCACGAGAAGGTTAGAAATAATTTTTGAAAAAGAAAGATCTGAATCGATAGTCGAGAACACAATCACCATGAAGGATATGGTAAAAATAATGCTGGACATCCAAAAGGTAATGAAGGACCTATAGTTGTCCGTAACTCAGTTGATCCTTCAAGCCCAAAGTTCACTGCCATTTCCAAGCCCACAACTCCAATACTAAGCATAAATTGACCCGCGATTCTCTCACCAAGTTCCGGCAAGCCAAGTTCTCGATGTGTTTAATCTGAACCCTAGAAATCCCAATGTTGCAAATCCTACCTAGTCAGCCAACCTACCTGCCCAGCCCAACCAAGCAGCTAATCTCAACCAAGTGGCTAACATACCAACACCTCTTAACCAACATGTCAACCAAGTCATCAATTCACTCCCTCTGAATCACAACCTACCCAAAGCCAACAATCCAACTTCCACTGTGGAAGACCAATCCATGAAAACTAAGTTGGATAAGATCAAGACCGCGCTTCGGAGGACCAAGGGTATCGACGACTACATGCTCGATATCAAATGACTGTGTTTGTTCGTGAAGGCTATGTTGCCTAGAATGTTCAACATGCCTGATCTTGACAAATTTGACAGGATTAGAGATTCCAAGACACACTTAAGGATGTATGTGGGCGCCCTTCAACCCATGGGCATTCAGAATGAGTTATTGGCCCAATTATTTTAAAAGACCCTCACTGGAGCCACTTTTCGATGGTTTCTGACTTTGGACCCTACTAAGACTCGAACTTGGGAAGACATAACCAATGCTTTTGTGGCTCAATACTCCTAAAACCTGCAAATCGATGTCACCAAACGAGGGTTGAAAACCACATGCAAAGACTCAAAGGAGACCTTTGCTGAGTTTCTAAAAATATTGAGGGCCAAGGTTGTAATGCTGACAAATTGACCCATTGAAAAGGATCAAGTTAGAATGGTTATCAAGAATCTTCTGCCACACTACGTCAATCATCTCATTGCGATGCCGATCTCGATTTTTGAGCAAGTTAAAGATGCCATGAAGCTAAGATATTGGAAAGGGAAGAGAGCAATATAAAATCATGGAGGTTCAACAATAACCCTCAGCCTAACAACAACAAAGAGGGAGACGCCAATGTAATAGACTCTCAAGTTCTACAAAACTCCAGTTCAATGGTGAAAAGAAAATTCACTCATATGAAAGGATTGTCACTTTTAGAAGCCCTTGTCCGACTTACAAAGGCATTCTATCTGAAGCAACTTAATCCATCTCCTCCACCCAATCTTTTAGCAACAAACTATAACCCCTCACACTATTGTACTTTCCACCAAAGCCATGGACACCTCATGAATAACTGCATCCGGCTCAGGTATGAGATTCAGAACTTAATTGACTCTAGAAAGATAGCTCTACCAACTTTCTAAAAGCCCAACGTAATCACCAACCTATTTCCGTACAATGTTGTCCCCCCGCCAACTAATATTAATATCATCGAGAATGATCAAACTCCATCCAACCCTTCCTCATGCAACATCCCATATGACCTTTCGAAATCCTTCAAAGCCATATCTGAGACTATTATAGTGGACTTGACCATGATGTAGGAAGAGCATCTTGAGAAGAATTTCCACTCAATTAGAGACTCTGAAGATCAAATTGAATTTTTAGGCCAATCTGTGCCAAGTTCGTCTTTCAAGAACGAAAAAAATCCAGGGAGACGTAGAAATGCAAGAGGAAAAATATGACGCTGCCTGAAAACAAGCTCGTCAGCAACTGATGCATCTAGGAAGATTGAAATGGAGCTTCGTACCTTTTTTTTTTGGCTTTTATCGATTCATAGTAGTTTCTTTTTTAGATCTAGATCGAGTTAGTCTAGGTAGGTAGGAGTCATTCTCATGTTTTTTATTTTTTTTGATGTAAGTCAAATTTCTTTTTAAATAAAATGAACTTTGTTCTATTTCAATCTATTATGCTCATGAGAGAATGTTTTCACCTTAAATTCTTTCATCTTTTCAAAAAAAACTCAGTGATACCCCATTTTCTCAAACTATGTGAGGTGAGATTCCTTTAAGAGGGATACATAGGCAACCCAGTAATTAGGGTTTGACCCATTCCTTGAAGAAAAAACCTATTTTACCTTAAGCTCAGTCCACTATGGAGAGAGCCGAACAATAATCTTGAGCATTGAGATTGATCCATTGAAATGTCAAGGTCTTCACGTCATGTCTCTTGGAGTAATCTCTGAAATTGCTTGATCTATCATGAGAGGCAAAGATGTCTGACTTGTGATCCTTTCTAACCCGATAGCTTTAGTCAGTAATCCCTTTTTAGAGCTGTGAAAGATCGAACAGTCGAAGATAAACTGAGTGCCTGGATGATTTGAATATCACGTCATATGTTTGTGAGAGTCAACGTGAAAAAGGATCTTGCTAAATTGAAAACTCAAAAGGACAGTCTAGACAAAAGTTAGAGTCAGGAGAAAGAGAGGAGCTAACGAGAAAGAATGAATATAACTTCAATTGGCTGAAAGAAATTAGAAAAAGATCTATCTGAGACGAAGGGTTCCTTAACCTTGTGTCTACAAGTATTCTTGAGTCTAAGTCATGTGATTCAAAGTGAAGAAAGGCCATCATTTTTTCTATCTAAAATCTGAAGTTTATCATCCCTTGCAAACCCCTTTGGGCCTGTGAATTTCTTTTTCAAAAAACCTATTAGACAGTCATTCCCCACATTGGGGCTAAAGAGAAAAGAAACAATGAACAAAGGAAGAATGGATAAAAATACAAAAAAAATTTGATATAAAATGAAAACTCCTAATGAGAGGAAATGGCTCTAGAATTGAAGGAGCATAGTATGATCAAACAGTATGAAAGAGAAGAATAAAATAGTAACAAGAAAGTGCAGAAGGAATAAGATGGCTGCTAACTTCAAAACCTATAAGTCAATGAATGTTTGAGCCTTAATTTTCCATTTCTTTCTTAACCTAAATCGAGCCTACATTACAGTCTAAAAGAAAGTCTTTTTCGATTGGAAAACATGCCTTAGGATTCCAGACACTAGGGGTATAAACTATTTCCAAGTTACAAGCAAGTACGTCCCTAAAGATAGGGGCATAGATTTCTTTGTTCAATGATCGAAGTTATGATGAACACCCGCAACATGTAGCTTTCCACAGCCCAATAGCATGATCAACCACGTGACTAAGGGCATTTAAGATTAATAAGAATGCTTTTTTGAGAAGCACATGATTCTAGAGCAGAATGGAGGCACGCAACATTTCAATAACTAAATGATTGTTTCAAATTAGGGGCATTAATCGAGAGGATTATATTTAAGACACTCGACAATGGACATTTTATATTTTGAAGATATGGGTATGATAATGCATGAGACCATAAAAGGGGCATGCATTTTCTATCACTAAGTGAAGATCTTTGTACTTTTGTGATATCTGAATAATCAAGAGAGATGTGCGTGATAATCATAGGTATAAGGGGAAAAGTCCTCAATTTCTAAGGTTCATATCGTAAGTTCTTAACATAGTTGGAAAACAACCATTTTCAGACTTTCTTTCAAGCGTTAACCTTTGATCCCTCTAAGCATTCAACATAATTGGAAGACTTCTCTTGAAATTTCAATCATTCTTCAAACTTCTGATTTAGCCAGAGAATCACTTCCTGCAATCAAACCCTTCAAGGTGTTCACCATCCTCTCAAGGGTATGATATTTTGAGTTAAAACCAAGCAAGTGTGTGTTTTCATGTCTTCATTCATGTCTCTCATATGTCAGTTGTTTTCCTATTTTTGAAAAAAAAAGAAGTCTTGGTTGTTTCAAAGTGCTTGCCTGCCTTAAAGACTCTCTTAAAGACTTTTTATCGTCCACCTTAAAGACTCTTTCAGAAGATTTCTCTAAAATTTGCTTCAAAGTGCTTGCTTGCCTTAAAAACTCTCTTAAGAAAAAATAAAATTCTTTTTCAAAATAGTTTACCTGCATTAAGGGCCCTCTCAAAAAAATGTTTATCAAAATGGCCTTAAAAGCCTCTCTTAGAAAAAAATATTTTTAAAAAGCTCGCTCGCCTCAAAGTTTTTCTCGAAAAACTTCTCTTCAAAGTGGTTAGCATGCCTTAAAGGCTCTCTCAAATAAATTCTTCTTGAAAAAGGATCGCCTGTCTTAATGGACTTTAAAGAAAATTTCTCTTCAAGGCAGCTCGCCTGCCTTAAAGGTTCTCTCCCAAAAAATAAAAAAATGTCAAAATAGCTGGCCAGCCTAAAAGGTTTCCCAAAGATCGCTTTAACAAAGAAAAGTTCACCTCAAGAATTTGTCCATTGGCATTAAAGGCATTATCTCAAGAACTTTCCTACTGGTATTAAATGCATCATCCAGAAATTTGTCCGCTGGTATTAAAAGTCATATCTAAAAAACATGGCTACCAACATTAAAGGTATAATCTCAAAAAGTTGCCTACTGAAATTAAAGGTATAATCTCAAAAAGTTTCCTCTCGGCATTAAAGGTATATTCTCAAAAATGTGCCTACCAGCATTAGAGGTATAATCTCAAAAGTTGCTCGCATGCATTAAAGACATAATCTTTAAAAGTTTTCCACTGACATTAAAGGTATAACCTTCAAAAAGTGGCTAGCATGCATCAAATGTATTATCTCAGAAGTTGTTTGCTCGCATCAAATGCATTACCTCAGAAATTTCTTGCTACCATTACAGGCATTATCTCAAAAGTCGCTCGCCCGCATCAAAGACATTATCTCAAAATTCGTTTGCTAGTATTATAGGCGTTATCTAGTAAGTTGTTTGCCCGCATCAAATGTTTTACCTCAAAAGGTTCTACCCTGTATCAAAGTTATTCTCTCAAAAGTTGTTCGTCCACATCAAAGGCATTATCTCAGAAATTGCTAGCCCGAATTAAAGGCATTACCTTAGAAGTTTCTAGTCCACATCAAAGGTATTTTCTCAGAAGTTGCTTTCCAGTATCAAAGGTGTTATCCCTGAAGTTTCTCACCCACATCAAAGGCATTACCTCAAAAATTTCTTGCCAGCATTATAGGCATTATCTCGAAAGTTGCTTGCTAGCATTATAAGCGTTAGCTTAGAAGTTGCTTTCCATCATTACGGGCATTATCTCATAAGTTTCTCACTGGCATTAAAGACTTTATCTCAGAATTTACTTGCCAACATTAAAGGCTTTACCTCAAAGTTGCTTGCCAGCATTAGAAACAATATCTCTATGAGTTTGGCTCACATGCTTTAAAAGTTTTTTCTCCCAAGTTTTTTGGAATTGGAATGCCTACCTCAAAGATATTCTTTCAAACTTATTTTCTGAAAATGGATTACCTTAAAGTGTTTTTCAAAAAAGAGGAAAATAACTTTTCGCCTATTTTTAGACATGGAACTTTTTTATCAACTGCCTATGAACTACGCTGGTTTAATCTTTTACAAAAAAGTACGTAGGTAAATCAAAAAATATCAGAGAACAATCAGAATTTTTCTATGATTTTCATTAATATTTTTGGTTTTAGACATTTCCATCATGCCATGTCAAAAATGTTATGTCTTCTACTTTGACATTCACTCCTATACACATGTTATTACATGAGCTCTATCAAAGATGGACATCTGTAGACACCCCATTTTGACCAGGCATGATTCACAGACCTGTCATCTAGCCTTGCCCTATGGTGAAAATGTTTTGGAGAATGAGGATAGCCTCCGACAAAAATGAATCAATACAAGAGTGGTTCAAAGGTAAGTTTTAATCCAAACCCTTCTTCATTTTGAACAGTTTTCTACAAAATTTCTTCAGGAGCAATCTACCAATCATTCAAATCTCGTTTTTAACCAAAAAAGTCTCAAAACATACATTTTATTTAGTCTATGTTTCAAAATATTGGGTGGGCGCTCTTTGCTTTTCGGGATTTCCCGCGCCTCCATTTTGATCAATTTTCAATTAAACTTCTTCAAAAGTTATTTTAATCATCCATCAAACTATGTTATCAATCAAATTAACTTTAAAATATGTGTTTTCAATCATCTAGTATGTGTTTCAAAAGTTAGATGACCATTCATTGCTTCTCGGGATGTCCAAAGCCATTCAAAAGGCCAAACTGACCCACAGGATACCCCAAATGTCACGCCCCAATTTGGGAATGGTGATCGGCCATGGATCATGGACCTTAGCCCAACGAACCAAGTAAGCCTAAATGCAATTAGCTAACAATATGCTAATTAATATTCATTTTCCCATGGATTTAAGCAAATACAATCCCATATAATACAAGTGGGTCAAAACTGCCCATAGTCTCAATAATACATGAACAATGTGTTTCAATCAGATGCGGAAGCATAAATAAAACGCATGCATGTCCTAGAGGTCTTTGTACTGGATCCCTTGAAGCCATCGAGTCTATAGTCCAAGCTTCTCCT
>JAUTBS010219437.1:0-11574 GCA_032361285.1 Aequorea victoria | reverse complement strand
ATTTTAATACTAAGCCACTCTCCTGTAACCTTTTTGGTTGCAGATCTCAGCAGGGGGTAGAGTCCAGTCCACATATGTCAAGGGAGGTGTTGTGTCAAAGACCTTGACTTATGGAAGGATATTGTAATTCATAATTTAGATTGCAAAGATTAACTCAGTTGTATAATTATGTTATGAGGATGTTATGGGGATGGTGTAGTCTTGTGGTAAATTTTACCTTATCTTGGGGAATATCAAGAAAGTATTAGTAGTGAGTTCTGTTTGGTTATTAATGTTGAATTGAAGACTTCCTTTATTTATAGTTATGCCCCTAAGTTAACGGTTAATGTTGGTTGTGCCATCCCACTTCGAGTGGGATTATCTACTCTCGGGAGAGCGGGTGTGATATTTTGGTATCAAATTTCTAGGTTTATAGGTTCTATAGACCTGGGTGAGATTGGCATTATGTGGACATAGGTTGTGGGTAGAATTGTCAAGTCATGTTAGTAGGACTTTGGGGTGTTGTACCATTATCTTCAGACGTCTGTTTAACTGGTTTTGAAGTCTGATTAGAAATGCGTTCTGCAGGCGTCGATTCCTATCGGAAGTCATAGCAAGTTATCAAATTCGAAAGGGAAACTACCCTATAAGTCGTAGTGGGTGGATAACATTAGATGTTAATCGTAAGTATAGAAAGGGGAATTGAGAGGATTTATACATATATGAATCATTATTATGTGTATACATATAATTGAATAATGGGGTTTGAGTGTTGAAATTTGATTATTCTCGTTCATGATGTAGAAATAGAAAACTCAGATGAAGAGTTGAATATCCCCGAGTCGCAAGGTGGGCAGGGACAAGAGGTACCCCAACAAGAAGGGCAACCGGGTCAGGCCGATCAGATGATCGTGATCCAAGCAACCATTGCCAAACTGAAAGAAGCGAATACCCGTTTGCTAAGCATGCAAATCGAAAAGGGTGATAAATCAAAAGAAAAATAGTTCAAAAATTTGGGAGCGAAGGAATTCCATGGGACTCCAGATCTCGCAGAAGCGGAGAATTAGCTTAAAGATTTTGTCCGTATTTTGAATCATTTTGGGGTGACAGAGGATGAAAGGGTGGGCCTCATCACCTTTATGTTTCTTGGGGAGGTGTCCAATTGGTGGGAAGCAACTGAGTGATTGTTGAAATTATCGATTCCGGAAAGGGAGCTTTCGGTACCGCAGGTGATTACGTGGGCCCAATTTGTGAAGGCTTTTGAGGAGCAATATAAATCGATGATTTATAAGTACGAGAAAGAATAATAATTCATTGAGTTGACACAGAAGGACATGACCGTAGCAGAATACGAGATGAAGTTTATGGAACTCTCAAGGTATGCACCGTTGTTAGTTTAGGAGGAAGAAGCTAGATGCCGCAGATTTCAGAAGGGGTTGGATTATGCTATCCGAACGAGACTAACTGGGGTAGAAATTAGTAGCTATGCTAATTCGGTGAATAAGACCCGTATGATTGAAAAGGATGTTAAAGAAGGTCTTGAAAGGCGTGAGGAGTTCAAGAAGAGAAAATTCAGTAGCGCATTGTCAGACAAGACAGGAAAGACCAATTTCAAGAGTGCCATGAGCAAGCCACCGGCTTTTCAAAGCTAAAGTTCACTATCCGTGGTGAAAGGGCACAGGACCCAAGGGGAATCAATTAAGTTGGGGAAACTTTAATAAGAATGAAAAGGGGAGGAGTCCCTCGTGTTTTAGATGTGAAGCTCCAGATCATTTTATAAAGGATTGTCCGAAGAAAGAAAGCGTCTGCTATTGGTGTAATCAACCAGGGCATATAACCAACAATTATGGACAGCGGGGTGCACCAGCAGCATCATCTATGGGTAGTAAGAAGACGATGACCAGCGGGCTAATAGAGTCAGTGCAGAATAAAGGGAAGGGAGTTGTAGTGGAGAGGCCTGTTACACCAGGACGTGTCTTTGAGATCACGCGGCAAGATGCAGGGGCCACTCCAGATGTGGTGACAGGTACCCTCCTTATTTTTGGTAGGCCTTCTTACGTTCTTGTTGACCCAGGCTCGACATACTCATTTGTAGCACCCATGTTTATAGCACAAGTGGAATGTTTAATACTTGAACCTCTACATTACACTGTCACCATCATTACCCCTCTTGAAGAGGAAATATTGATTAAAACCATATATAGAGGGTGCCTGCTAAGAATAGAAGAGAATGAAATGAACGTTGACGTCAAGCCCATGCACATAAAGGAGTTTGATCTCATTCTGGGGATGGACTTGTTGTCCATGTACCAAGCCTCTTTAGATTGGTTTGAAAAGAGGGTGATATTTAGAATTCCTGGAGAGGAGGAATTTTCCTTCCATGGTGAGAAGGCTTGGACACCTACATATTTTGTGTCGGCCTTCAAGGTAACAAAGTTGTTCAGGAAAAGTTGTCAATGGTTTTTAGCTCATGTTTTAGAGTTTGAGGCTGAGAAGGAAGAACTCTCCGTGATACCAATTATCTGTGATTTTTCGGATATCTTTCCTGATAGTTTACTGGGATTGCCCGTTGATAGAGAGATTGAGTTTGCCATTGATACATATCCAAGCATGTTGCCTATTTTTACCGCACCCTATCGTATGTCCCCTATTGAGCTGAGAGAGCTGAAAAACCAGTTGTAGGAGCTATTAGACAAGGATTTCATCCAACCCAGCATCTCGCCTTGGGGAGCGACTGTTTTGTTTGTTAAGAAGAATGATGGGACCTTAAGAATGTGTATCGACTATATGCAGTTGAACAGAGTGACGGTGAAGAACAAGTATCCATTGCCCAGAATAAATGATTTATTTTATCAACTTCGGGGAGCTTGTGTGTTCTCGAAGATTGACCTGAGGTCGGGATACCACCAATTGAAGGTAAAGGAGATGGATGTACCAAAAACTGCTTTTCGAGCTCGGTACAGTCATTACGAGTTTGAGGTTATGTCGTTCGGCTTAACTAATGCACCGACCGTGTTCATGGATCTTATGAACTGCGTGTTTCGGGATTTCTTGGACAAGTTTGTGATCATGTTTATCGATGATATTTTGGTTTATTCACAAGATAAGGAGGATCACGCTGAACATTTGAGGATAGTGTTGCAGACTTTGAGGGATCACCGATTATATGCTAAACTCAACAAATACAAATTTTGGCTGAGCAGTGTCGTATTTCTGGGTCATATTATTTTAGGAGACGAAATCCGAGTGGATCCTAAGAAGGTCGAAGCGGTGATAGATTGGAAAAGACCGACGAATGTCACGGAGATCCGCAGTTTCTTAGGCCTAGAAGGTTATTATAGAAGGTTTGTGAAAGAATTTTCCTTCATAGCGAAGCCGCTAACCCGCTTGACTCAAAAGAATGTAAAATTTGAGTGGAATAAACACTGTGAAAGAAGCTTTAGGGAGTTAAAGGAGAAGTTGACGACTACACCCGTTTTAACAATTCCTTCGGGGAAAGGAAACTTTGTTGTGTACACTGTTGCATCGCATCAGGGGTTAGGGTGTGTTCTTATGTAAGAAGGAAGAGTAATTGCCTATGCGTCTAGACAGTTGAAACCTCATGAGCAAAACTACCCGACTCATGATCTTGAGTTGGCCGCTATAGTTTTTTCTCTTAAGCTGTGGAGACATTATTTATATGGTGAGACTACAGAAATCTTCACAAACCACCAGAGCTTGAAGTACTTATTCACCCAAAAAGAGTTGAATCTATGCCAACGAAGGTGGATGGAGCTTATTAAGGATTATGATTGCACCATTAATTATCACCCGGAAAAGACGAATGTGGTTGCGGATGCGTTGAGCAAAAAATCGATGGAGAGTATGACACATATGCAGGGAGTGCCTATCGGGTTTTTTCGGGAGTTGTTATCCATGAGAGTAGAACTTTGTATGAAGATGGATGTATGTCTACTTACAAGTATCTTAGTGCGACCGTTGTTATTGGATAAAATTCAAGAAGCATAAAAGAATGACCCTCAATTTATGAAGTTGCATGATGAGGTTGTAAGGAAGATCAATAAAGAGTTCACCATTTTCGAGGACAGGGTGTTGATGCTTGGAAGGCGTGTGTGTGTTCCAAACGATGCTGGCTTGAAGAAATAAATTTTGAAAGAAGCTCATAACTCTCGATATGCAATGCATCCGGGTAGTACAAAGATGTATCGAGATTTGCAGGAAAACTTCTGGTGACATGGGCTGAAGCGCGATATAGTAGAATTTGTTTCGAAGTGCTTAGTGTGCCAACAAGTTAAAGTAGAACACCAAAGATCGGCAGGGATGTTACAACCATTGTCGATACCCGAATGGAAGTGGGAGTATATTACTATGGACTTCGTGACGGGTCTACCGCGGTCTTCTAAAGGTAACGATGCCATTTGGGTGATAGTGGACAGATTAACAAAATCAGCACACTTCTTACTGGTTAAGATGACATTTTCAATTGAAAGGTATGCTCGATTATATGTTGATGAGATTATTTGGTTGCATGGCATACCCGTATCCATTGTATCGGATAGGGATCCCCGTTTTACGTCTAAATTTTGGAAAAGCCTGAAAGAGGCGATGGGAGTTACTTTGGCTTTCAGTACGGCCTTTCATCCTCAGATGGATGGCCAATCTGAAAGAACTATTCAAACATTGGAAGATATGCTTACAGCATGTGTGTTGGATCTCCCAAATGGATGGGAGGATCATTTGCCCTTGGTTGAATTTACCTATAACAACAGTTTCCAATCCTCTATAGGAATGGCACCGTATGAGGCATTATATGGTAGGAAATGTCGAAGTCCCACCTGTTGGGATAAAGCAGGAGAAAGAAAGTTATTGGAGCCCGAGATTGTTCAGATTACATCAGAAAAAGTCCAGTTGATAAGGGAGAGGTTGAAACAAGCCCAAGATAGACAAAAGAGCTATACGGACAACCGGCATAGAGACTTAAAATTTGAAGTGGGGAATTATGTTTTCTTGAAGATTTTCCCTTGGAAGGGTGTAATGAGATTTTGCAAGAAGGGAAAGCTAAGCCCACGCTACATTTGACCGTATGAAATTATTCAAGAGTTGGGAATACGGCATATCGTTTGGCATTACCCCAGGAGTTATCAAAGTTGCACGATGTGTTTCATGTGTCAGTTTTGAGAAAGTATATACCCGACCCCTCACATGTGTTAACGGCACAACCAATTGATTTGAGCCTAGGTTTATCTTATGAAGAGGAACCCGTGGCCATGTTGGATTGAAAGGAGCAAATATTGAGAAATGAAGTGCTACATTTGGCGAAGATCCTATGGCGCAGCCATGCAGTGGAAAAAGCCACATGGGAAAGGGAAGACGACATTCAACAAAGATATCCGCACTTATTTAATCAAGGTAAATTAAATTTTTGGACGAAATTTCTATAAGGAGAGAAAAATGTAATATCCCATAAATTATTTTCCTTTTTAAAATAATTAATTGAGGCCATTATGTAATTTTAAGATAAATAAGGGAGATTAAGTGTGTAAATACCTGGTGAGGAGGGGAGTTGTGTGCAATTATGGGATGGGTGATTTGATTCCGTGACATAAGTCAGGAGATTAGGGGCTGGTAGGTGAGATTTCCCCATTCTTGTAGGAGAAGCTTCCAGAGCTAGAGAGAGAGAGATCGTCTGAGAAGAAGGAGAGAAAATCGAGGAAGGTTCCAAAGTACGAAAGAATAAGGAAAGCCGAAGAAGAAGGAAGGAAGGGCAGAGTGTTCACTGCTATTGTCAGAGTTCTTGAGGTAAGAATTATTCTTTTGATGCAAAGAAGGGTCGTAAACCAAGAAATATCTTCCTTGTTCGAATCATAGAACTTTTCTCCACCAACTCTCGTGACTTAGAACCATTCTTGTTGTGAGCCTCTTTTTATGTTCCATTTCTAGTTTTTTTGGCTTTGAGGAGAAAAGTTGGAGTTTTGTTGATTGAGTTCAGTTGAAGGATGTTCACAAGGAGTTTTAGGGAGTTGGAAGTCATGGTGGTGGAGGAGGGTAGTTTTTGTGTGTTGTTAAACCTTGGACGAAATGGAAAAATCCCATTTTCCACCCAAACAGGTCCTTGAACCAGTTTCAGGGTAAAAAATAGAGCATAAGCTTTTTTTCGCGTCTTGAGTTGACCCGTGGAGAAGTGGTGTTGACTCATGCCTTGTCAACTCTCGCTAGTTTTAACAGGCGGAGGAATGGGTCGACCTATGGGGTATGCGTGTCGACTCACGGTGGTTCTGCTCTCTGTAGTTTGTTTTGCTGGGGATTGAGTCGACACAAGAGCTTGATGTGTCGACTTAACCTCTGGTTGAGGGCCTTGTGAGCCGACCTAGCAACTCACGCATCGACCCAAACCTTCCCCAACTGCTATGTGCATTGACCCGAAGGAGGAGTGGGTCGACCCCCATGCCTTTTGAGTCGACCCAACATGGGTCTGAGTCGACCTAAAGGAAGGAAAAATATATATTTTTTCAGGGGTATTTTGGGCCTTTTGTATACCCTTTTGGCCCAAGAGTTCTGCATGAATAATGTTCTAATAAGTGTATCTAACTTATAAAAACATAAAAGGGGTAGAATTCTCTAAGATTTGAGTAAATCCTTATGTACTATTGTTGTGTATTATAGGTTATGAAAGGGTGGTTGAAGGGGAAGGCCAAGCACCTCGTGGTTGAGGAAATATACCTTAAGGCTTTTGACGTAAAGGTAAGAGTGACTAGTTGGAATTAAAATGAAGTGTGACGTACATGTTTTATTAATGTATTATCAATTTATGTGTTGTAAACTCATGCTGTTTTCAAAGAGTGTATGTATGATTTTATGTTGTTATTAAAGATGAGTGTTGGATGAAATATTGTTGAATTATCTCAAACACTTTTACAAGTATGGGTTATGAAATGTATGATTAAGTCCTAATGGTGTTATCTATCAAATGTGTAGCTTGAAACATGCCAAGTTATGCGGGTAACCATCCCGTGCCCCAAGTGTGTAGTGGGCATACTAGCCATAGTGGCATAACCCATAATAGGTGTGTGGTGGCTTGTCCACAATAGTGCGGCCTTCAAAGGCATTTTCCTCAGTGTGAACTACCCATGTGCGTACGGGTGGAGTTGCGCCTACCACTGGTGACATAACAAGTGGCCCTCCTGCACGTTATATATCATGTGAACATTGTAGTGAGGCTACGGTACCGTTAGAACTCTTAGTCATGAGGTTAAATGACTACTTGGCCGTGTAGAGCATGTGTTATGAGCGAGTGGGTGCGTGGGTGTAACACGAATGTTGTGGCTTTATACATGTGAATGTTTGTACTAAATGTTAACGATGGATTTCTTATATCAAGTAATGAACTCTGAAAACTTATTTTATGGTGTGAGTGAAGAATGTTTTACTACATACTTTCATTATTCTTTATCATGTCTTATTTCATTTTAATACTAAGCTACTCTCCTGTAACCTTTTTGGTTGTAGATCTCAGCAGGGGGTAGAGTCTAGTCCACATATGCCAAGTGAGGTGTTGTGTCAAAGACCTTGACTTATGGAAGGATATTGTAATTCATAATTTAGATTGCAAAGATTAACACAGTTGTATAATTATGTTATGAGGACGCTATGGGGATGGTGGAGTCTTGTGGTAAATTTTACCTTGTCTTGGGGAATATCAAGGAATTATTAGTAGTGAGTTTTGTTTGGTTATTAATGTTGAATTGAAGATTTCCTTTATTTACAAGTAGGTCTCTAAGTTAACGGTTAATGTTGGTTGTGCCACCCCGCTTCGAGTGGGATTATCTACCCTCGGGTGAGTGGGTGTGACAGTATGTGTTGGCTAGTGAGCCAGATCATGAGTGTATTTTCTCATGCATGTGTTACTTTAATAAAAGTGTTGTTTCTGTATGAAAACCTGTATGATTGTACTCTGTTGTTGTATGCTTTTGATTATGATGCTAAGTCTACTCTCCTGTAACTTTTATTGTTACAGATTACAGTTTGGGATAGATGTTGGACCATAGTGCCAGGTGGAGGATCCGTTGTGAGATGAAGACCTTTTTGTATAGTCTTCTTTTAGGATGTACATGTATTTTTGTACGGATGTTTATCAATTTGTTTTTATGGTTAGGTTTAAGTCTTCCACTGAATAAGAGTTGTATGGTTTTGTATGTATGGATGGATGTTTTTCTTAGTGGCTTGTTTGGTTAGAGTATAATGATGGTTTTAATTATCTATGATGATGTTTGATAGAAGATACAGTGTGCATCGTTATCTTTTTATATTGTGCTTTGGATGAGGCAAGCCAGCGTAGCACCACTCGGAGTAGGTTTATTGATCCTTCAGGGAGCGGGTGTTATAAGTTTGGTATCAGAGCTTAAGGAGATAGGTTATGTAAACATGGATGAATTGGCACTAGGTTGACCATAGGTTGTGTGGGTCAAGTGGTTAAGAATAGGGTGATTGTTAGGGATGTCTTGCCTTACTCTTCGGACATCTAATTGATCAACTTGGAAATCTGATTGAAAATGAGTTGGTGCATGACGTTGATTCTAATTAGAAGTCTAAGAATATCGATTTGGATTGGAGAGATAACCCTAGCGATCTAGGTAGTTTTTTCAGGTTGAGAAGAAGGTTCTATAGATGTACGGATCTTCGCTGTTGTGTTAGGGAGATAACCCTAATGTCTTGGATGAGTTTGAGGACTCATGGAGAATGTTGTAAGTGAATGGAACATGGTTCCAAGTGCGTTGTTGAGATTGGGACGATAATCCTAATGGATTGTATGAGCTTAAGAGCTCGAGAAGGAAGCCATAATGAATGGAGCTTCGGTTTAAGGATGTGGTTTGGTGGTGACAGAATGACCCTAGGGAGCTAGGTGAATCTATCTGTGGTGTGAAAAGTTTTAATGGATATAATTATCGTTTCGGAAGTTGAACAAGTTACAGTTTTGAGAATGTTGTTCCCATTGAGTTAAGCGAGTTGGTTTAAATAAGAGGTTTAGTTTAGTGTTTGGATCTTAATCCAAGATGCACATACATGGTACACATTTCTGGTATGATCGTGATGTTTATACATTAAACATAAGTTGGTATTTGGACCTTATAGGGTCGGGCTGGATGACAAAGTTTATCCTTATTGGAGTAAAGAAAGCATAATCTTGATATCAAAATAAAATATTCTAAGTGAAGTTTCTTGAAACGGGTGAAATAGTTTTAATAGAATGACCTAATAGTATAAAATGTAGACATAGTATATGTCTAGTACGCATTGAATGTCATAAGTCTCATGATAGAGACGAGATTCTTTAAGATAGTGATATGATATACATATGTTTGAAAAATGAAAATTATTCCTTAAAGTTTACGAGTAGTGTTGTCGCTTCATTAGAAATTCGAATGAAGTGCTTGATGGATGAATCGTAGAAAAATAGGTAATAAGAAATACCTTGAGATGTGACGAACTTTGATATGGACTTTGAAGTATTCTATAAATGATATACGTTCCCGAGCATTAAGGGTCTAAGAAATTTTAAAAAAATTATGAGGTTAATGTCACGTCCCAAATTGGGAAATGTGACCGGCCATGGATCATGGGTCTTGGCCCAACGAACCAAGTAAACCTTAATCAATTATTAGCTAACAATATGCAAATTGTTATTCATTTTCTATGAATTTAAACAAATAAAATTTCATATCATTAAAAATGGGTCAAACATCCCAATATCTCGTCACAATCATAAATCATCCAATTAATGTCATAATTCATTATTAAATGCAGAATCAAATATGAAAGAATGTCTTAGAGGCCTTATGTCCTGGATCCCACGCCGCAACCCATCACCTAGATTTCATCTCACTGGTTACCTGAAATGTTATGGTACAACGTGAGTCAAAACTGGTGAATGAAATCATGCATAGTACAATACACTTCTAAAATGGAGAATTCAAATAGTTTGTATATAAACATATCATGGCATGGCATATACATCAATATCAAAAAGGGTAAACATATATCCCATCAAATCATTTTATTTCATTCATCTCATTTCTTTGAATATATATATATATATATATATTTTTTTTTTCTTTCTCTTTCATCAAAACTGGACATCAAAGGTATTCTTAAATCATATCCATATCGATGTCATTATATAATAAATGATATCGCGATGTACTCATATAAGAGTGAAAATAATCAATCAGATTTGCTATAGAAATAGCCTGAGCATACATAGTATCAACGCCACATCATAATTCGAGACCTCTTTGCTATTGGATTCAATATCGAAAATAGAGTTACCACAGGTTAGCACCTGGGTTTGTTCCCTATACAATTATAGTCAAGGTTACCGGACTCACCCGGACTATCTCTTAACTGTTAAGTCAACTAGGGTCAATACGAGATTCAAACCGGTTCTGTTTCCTAGCTGGCCAAAGTCATCTCCGAAGAGAACTTTTCCTTGAACTTTTTCATATCCCAAGAATCCTATCTCATGATTGCATCATATATAATAAAGAAAATAATATTATTTTTATTATTTTTAAATCAGTTATGCAATGACTTACAATAGAGTATATCATACATTTTATTTGAAAGCATTTAAAACACATATATTTTTCTTAAAACATTTATGTAATGATTTTACAGAATAATGTAACATACATAATAATTTAAAAGTATTTAAAGAGAAAGAACAATTGTATTTTTTCTTAAAAATAGTTTTGGAAAAATACAGGAATTTATTTGAAAGATAAATAGCAAGAATCCACTCACCTCGAGTCCAAGCTAATCTCTAAAGAACAATGGATGCAATAAACCTCAACCTGATATTCAATGTAATAACCATGATCAATAAAAAGAACTAAAGAATTAATTAAAGTTACCCAAACGGATCTTAACCCATTTAATAATTTCTCATGTTTGTTTATGAAGTTAATTTAATTATTAATTAAGTTAGTTTGTCCTTAAACTAATGCCCAAACAGGACCAAGTATTTTAGAATTAATTTCATGTGTTAAATTGAGGATTAATTGATTTAAAGTGTTTTTAACTAGCATCCAAACATGTCCTAATTGATTTGAATTCATTTCAGATTATTTTTCAAAATTTTAGTTTAGTGAGTCGACCCAAAGGGAGTTTATGCCGAAACAAAGGTGGTCTCAGGGGCACTGGGGCGACACAGAAGGGCCTTGTGTCGACCCCAGAGGGTCACAGGGATTTGGGTCGACACAGAAGGGCTGTGTGTCAATCCAAAAAGGATCATGGCCAAGAATAAGGCAAACTGGGTCAACCCAAAGGAGTTTGTGTCGACACCAGGGACTTTCTGTCGATACAAAGGTGGTTTGTGCCGACATCAAGGTGGTCCGACAACAATGAGTCGACTCAACCTTCGGGACAACCATTACTGGCTTCTGTATCTTAGTTTTTTCATGATTTTCTTCCTCTTTTTTTCTCTTTAATCATTATCTATGATGTTTTAACATATTTTGGAATGATTTAAATATATTTTATTAATTGATTACATAATATTTTTATGTAATAATTTCTTGATTTTTTATATACATAACTGTA
>JAUTBS010219326.1:0-11575 GCA_032361285.1 Aequorea victoria | reverse complement strand
GACAAATTCATTTGCTTGTCTCCACACGAAATACCAAAGATCAACTTGATTTCTTGTGTTGTCAAGGAAACTAATTTTCCACCCATGATGAAGTAATCCATGTTTGGATTGTATGTCTTTATGATATTGACAACAACAGTATCATACTTCCTGCACTTTTGGGTAGACAACCTTTTTCTCATGAGGCAATTAAATAGATTCCAGAACAGTGTCTTCTTCAGTGCATTGACATGTTCAGTCCGCAGTTGTATGCTGCCAAAAAGCTTGATTATACCACTGAAGTTGGACCTATATGATGTGTAAGTGTTTTTCCCTTTTGATGGGGTGTCCTTTTTTGCTTCAACTACTTCTGTGCGTATTTTCTTGTTAGTAATAATTGATGTTGAAATTATCTTTCGTTTATTGTTTTTTGAATTTTCTGGAGACATTATCTCCCTAGATGTTGACCCATATTTTTTAGCGTTTAATGGTGTTGCCATCAACAACAGTCTCTTATTCCCGTGTACATCGTACTTAGTACCCACTGCGAAATGAGAGTTTTGTTCTTAACCCATGAGAACTTAGTTGTTATCGTACTTAGTAGCCACTGCATAAATGAGTATTTTCCAAAATTAAATTCAACAGAAACTTGTTAAACTAAAGTTTACACAAAATGAGAAATTTCACTCAAGTCAAATGAGTTGTTTTACACGGGAAATGAGAATTTTGTCTTTCTGATCAAAATGAGAATTTTGTTCTAGCGGCCAAAATGAGAATTTTTGTCTTCATAAAATTCTCATTTCTAGTAAGTCTTCCCATTCATCCAAGACCAAAATTCTCATTTGTCCACTAGGTAATATTCTCATGCATGACAAATTGTAGTTTGTAAATGAGAATTTTGATTTACACCGAAATGATAATCTTGGTCTAGGGGAAAAAATGAAAATTTTGTGAATATCAAAATTCTCATTTTTTGTAAGCATTCTCATTCATGCAATGGAAATGAGTATTTTGCAAATCAAAATCCAACCAAAATTTGATAAATTAAAGTATACAAAAAAATGAGAAATTCTACCCAAGACAAATGAGTTGTTTTACATGAGAAATGAGAATCTTGTTCTTCTGACCAAAATGAGAACTTTGGTCTACTGGACAATGAGATTTTTGGTACAAAATTCTCATTTTTGGTAAGTATCCCCATTCATCAAAGACCAAAATTCTCATTTGTCAACTAGGTAATATTATCATGCAAGACAAATTTGCATTTGTTCACCCAAGACAAAATTAGATTGTAGTTGTAACCCTTCTCATTCTGCTTCGACAAAAAATGAGAATTTTGGTCGAGACCAAAATAAGAATTTTGATCTAGTAGACAAAATGAGAATTTTGATCTTTACAAAATTCTCATTTTTGGTAAGCATCCTCATTCATCTAAGACCAAAATTCTCAGTTGTCCACTAAGTAATATTCTCATGCAAGACAAATTTTTATTTGTTCACCCAAGACAAAATAAGGTTGTACCTGTAACCCTTCTCATTCTGCTTTGACAGAAAATGAGAATTTTGGTATACACCAAAATACGAATTTTGGTCTAGTGGACAAAATGAGAATTTCGTGAAGACCAAAATTCTCATTTTCGGTAAGCCTCCTCATTCATCCAAGACCAAAATTCTCATCTGTCTACTAAGTAATATTATAATATAATATAAATTCTCATTTGTTCATCCAAGACAAAATAATATTGTACGTGTAACCATTCTCTTTGTTTCGACATAAAATGAAAATTTGGTTGAGATCGAAATAATAATTTTGGTCTAGTGGACAAAATGAGAATTTTCGTCTCCATAAAATTCTCATTTTTGGTACGTCTTCCCATTCATCTAAGACCAAAATTCTCATTTATTCACTAGGCAATATTTTCATGCATGACAAATTCTAATTTGTAAATAAGAACTTTGGTTTACATCGAAATGAGAATTTTGGTCTAGTGACCAAATGAGAATTGTGGTCTTCACAAAATTTTTATTTTTGGTAAGTCTTCCCAATCATCCAAGACCAAAATTCTCACTTTATGTACTACACCAAAATGAGAATTAATTATTTGGTCTAAGGTTTAACACACAATGAGGGTTCTAAATCAATTCACCTAATCACGATGGAATCACAAATACGAATAACATGACAATCAGGTATTAAAATCACAAATCATGAATACTGGAATAAGTTAATCTAGGGTTTCTAATTACGTTTTTTGGATGAGAAGAATGAGAATTTGTTTTTGGAAGAATCATTAGGGTTCCAAACGTTGTCAAATAGAATGAATGAAAAAATCACTTACTTTTAACCTTCATTGCTTCTGAAATCGCTAGTTTTCTCTTTTGTATAATGATTTTCGCTGTAACTTCCCTTCGTGTTTTGCGGTAACAGAATGAATCGTTTCTCTTGATTTCGTGCTTTCGGAGATCGTGCTTGTAGTTCAGTGGTTGGCAAGTTTTGTATGACAACGTTTCGTGCGAAGTATGAGTTATATTTGGGGGTATTTTCAAAAACTAATCTTTTGGTGGGACTTAATGGATTATATGTTTTGTAAATATCCTTATTGGTAAACAAGTGCCCAAAATAGGACCAAATTTCTCAATAAATTAATATGAAATAAGTATGTATTTCAGTCTTTAGAGTCTAATTCCAGCAATTAAAGTTAAATTCTAACAACTAATTTTCAAAACTTCATTTATAAATTAAATTTCAGCAGTCTTTCGTTTTAATTCAGCTTTCAAGCACAATTTTCAGCACCCATCAATATTATTTTATCATATAAATTCAAGTTATTTAATTTCAGCATTCTTAAAATAATTTTCAGCAGTTTAAAATATGAATTTCAGCTTCTACCTATCAAATTCCAGCATTTCAATAATCATTTCAGCAAATCCAAGAAATTAATTTCTGTTATTTTCAAATTTCAGCAACTTTTCTAATTTTCAATACATCAATTTCAACACATAAAATTAATTCCCAGTAACAACAATCCAACTTTTAAATCAACAATTTCAAAACTTAAATGTTAATTATCAACCCCAAACAACAATTGTATACGTAGAATCTATATTATATGTTTATTTTTATATCATCACCAAAGAATTTATAAAGAATAATATAATAAAAAATATTAACGTTGAAGTGGGTTGAATTTATCATTGCGGTGCACTTGCCGAGCACATGAGATGGTGTGACCGAACATACCGGCTCACCCCACCCGAAAGGTCTCGGCCTCGTGCTTGGTCAACCAGGGACCGACCACAATGTTGTCGCGTGGCACTGCGCCTATCTCGAACCATTCGATAGCCCAAGACGCCAAGTGGAGACCCGATAGCCTTTATCTTGCATAGAGATAAGAGATTAGTCTAACGGGATAAGGAGTCAACCTTATCTGGCCTAGGGATAAGGGGTAAATCTTATCTCTATCTTCTTATCATGGAAGAGTCCCACTGCTCCAGGAAGGATCACCCTATCAAACCTCTATCACTATAAGTAGAGGTAAAGACTCTTATTAACGGGTACATTCACTATTCTATACTTTTGGCATTCAAAAGTACTCTTTAGATCATTCTGACTTTAGCATTAGAGTACTCTTCCAGTCAACCACCCTGGTCGGACTAGCACTAACGCGTGCTCTTTTGTGTTCTGAGGAGGATCCATAAGAGGATCTTGCGGATGATCCAGGGGAGGATCCAAGAGAAGACAATAAAATTATATCCAACAAAGAATATGATCCTGATGAGGATCTAGAAGAGGATCATGAAGAAGGTCCTATAAAGAGGATCCTGAAGAAGATATAGATGGAGATCTTGATAGGGTTGCTTCGAGCTATCTCACCAACGATGACATCTGAAGACAAGACTCTTCTAACTTTATTTTTTCTTGCTTATTTCGCTATGCCTTAGTTTTAGAATAATATTCCATTTTTTCTCTTACTTCATCTATTTGTAACTCAAAAGTTTGAGAAACATGCTCGTCACATTATGAATAAAGTTCCTTTGTAATAAATTCAGGTGTTGAACATTTTCCTTTCTTAAGTTCTAGTTGCTTGCACTTTTATCCTTTTACTTTGCTTTTTATTTGGTCTTATACTCTAAGTATTCAAAGCATATTTCGTGAAATCATGATTTAGTACGCATTTTTTGAAGAATAACCTTTCGGTTGTCTTTAGCCGCTAAACCTCATGTCCTTAGTCCATTCTCATTAGTGAATGCTTTGTAAATGTCACGTGCCCTAGTGCTTAGAACTTTTAGAACTTTGAAAATTCCTTAAATATCTCTAGTGTTGAGGGGCCTTGGAACCTTATGGAATTCTTTCCAAACAAAACCCTAAAATGCCCCTGGTATCGGGGGCTATGAATTTTCTTTGGATGACTCTGAATCACAAAGCAGCCCCAAGCTAGAGGAACTAACCCCTATCACGCAGAAGAAGGGGAAGTTCAGGGAAGGTCCAACGAATGCCAAGAGCCTCAGGCACAACCCTTCATTCCACATTAAAGGGCACTGTCGGCATGATGATCTGCTGTCCCGAGACACGCTATGACGAATCAAGGAAAACATTAATCGGCGGGATCAACTCATTGAGAACCTCAAACTAGAGTTATTGTGACTCAAGGAGAAACTTAAAAAGGTTGCTCGGCCCGACCGACAGGAGGCTAGCAAATGTGCAGACACGGTGGTAGAGGCAAATGGTCAGACAACTCGCAAATTTTAGGGCCGAGAACTCGAGCCCACAAGAAAGAGGCTTAGGACGTCTCGTATCACAGGGAGGAGCGAGGAGGCAAACAGATACTCTCCCAGCAATCCCAGGCCTAAAGACTAGAGGAGGGACACCATCAGCCACTATTTCATGTTTGTTAGGCGACTAGAGGATCTCAGGGATTGGTTGGACACAAGGTTTGTCAACAAAATCAAAAGCCAACCTCATAAGGACACTACCTTCAAGGAACAATCGGCCAATCCCCATGACGAAAAGAACTATGAGCAGATGAGAGACGAGCGAACAGCCAAACTAGATGAGACAGGCCCTCCGAAGGTGTGCAAATAGGAAGATCTTCATAATGGAATGATCATGGACCTCAAACTCGACAGGCTCATTTCGTTCCCTTTCACTCCCAAGATCGAGAAGGCCAAAACGCTAAGAGATTTTTGCCTGCCAAAACTCAGTATTTATGATGGAAAGACCGACCCTACATGCACGTCAGCCACTACTGACAGGTAATATCACTCTAGAATGAGAGTGACCGGCTAATGTGCAAATGTTTCTCAGGAAGCCTTGGAGAATCCAAACTTAGATAGTTTGAAAAGCTTGGTCGGGGAGAGATATCGGGTTGGAAGTAGCTCTCGAGGGCCTTTATAGCCAGATTTGCCAAGAGCGCAAAACTCACAAAGAATGTGGATGCCCTTCTTGGACTCAAAAAAGGCAAGCAAGAGATATTAAGAGAATATGCTCGCCGCTACTGGGAGACCTATAACAAAATAGATGATTGTCAAGAACAATTGGCGGTTATCTCATTCAAACTTGGCCTTCTAGCAGATAGCCGACTGAAACACTCTCTAATGAAAAGATAATCCCTCGACATGAAGGACTTCATGAAACGCATCGAGAAGCATGCCCGCGTAGACGACTGCATGGTGAAGGACGATATAGAGTCATCACCTAAATGGGCCAAGCAAGAGCTAAAAAGGAATTCAGCTACAAAAAGAATAGAGGCTCTAAGGATGACTGGGGGCACAAGGAGAGGGTCGACCCTCATGATGTTGTCAATACTGTGTTGAAAGAGCCCATCTACAAGGTTCTAGACAAGATCAGTGGGGAGCCCTTCTTTAAGTGGGCACCATGAATGATCGATAACCCCAAGAGAAGGAATCCCAAGGTACAGTGCTCCACACTTTTTTTCTCTCAAAAGGATCTTGCCTTAGTATTATCTTAGATGCTTTCAGAATAAATCCAAAAATAATAATGAGTGACCTCTCTTGATCCTCCTTGGTTTCCAAAATTATATTTATTGGTTCGCAAATGTTTATATGGTTTTACTGTTTAAAATATGCAAATATTGTGCACTTATTATGTTAACAATCCCAAAAAAGGTTCCAAACATGTCTTCCACCATCGAGCTCTTATGTTCATTTGTTTTGTAAAAGTCAAGAAATGCCCCTTGTATGGACATGAAAGTATAACTTTTTCATTTAAAATACCCCTAGTGTCAAAAGGGGGTACATGCCTTTTCCAACTAATGCCCCTAGTGTTGAGGGCATCCCACTTTTCCATGCTATCAACTGATTAGAGAACGGCCAAGCCTCTTTTAGTCAGAGCTGCCTACCCATCCTATGTGTGGAAATCAGGCCATAACGTAGTTCAGGTTAAGGTTCACTCGAGTGTTTCCTTCTTTCCTTTTGTTGCTATAACTTTTTCCTAAGCTGACCTTTCAGATTTTCGATCTAGCAACTTTTTATTACTATTTTCTTTATTTTATTTATTTATTTTAGTCCTAATTTCTGCATAAGCCGCCCTTCCTGGATTTCGACCTATCGGGCTCTCTCAAAGGTAAAACCTTTTCAGTCGATCCAGGTTAGTTGGTTCTACAAACTCATTTCCGTCGATGTCTATAAGCCAAGCTCCTCCACGTGGCATGATGGTTTTGATGAAGTATGACCCCGTCCAGTTGGGCTTGAACTTTCTTCTTAGGTCGAAGATGGGTGCACATAACTCCTTCAAAACAAAATCGCCTTTAATCAACCCTCGGGTCTTTACTTTCTTGTTGAATGATCGGACAACTCTTCTTTGATACCCCTGAGTATGATACATAGCCTGTAGCCTTCTTTCATCCAGTAAGTTTAGCTCTTCGTGCTTATCTCTTAGCCAGTCTGCCTTTGATATCTAACATTCGATGAGAGTTTTTAGCGACGGGACCTCCACCTCTATAGGCAATACCACTTCCATTCCGTATACAAGGAAATAGGGTGTGGCACCAGTAGACGTGCGGATGGATGTTCTATATCCCCATAGTGCAAATGATATCTTTTGGGCCAATCTTTATACATTTATATCAGCTTCTGTAGGATATTCTTGAGATTTGTATTCGCGACTTCTATTGCTCCGTTGGTTTGATGTCAGTACGGGGAAGATCTATGGCGGGTGATTTAATATTTTTCTAACTTGTTGACTTGTCCTCGAGAGTGAGACCTGTTATCTGAAATGAGCTCGTTAGGTACCCCATAGCGGCATATTATATTATTTTTGATGAAATTGGCGACCTGAGAGGCTTTCAAAATTGATAATGACACAGTCTCTACTCATTTTGTGAAGTAATCAATTTGCCACTAGAATGTATGCATGCCCATTAAAGGCCTTCAGGGTAATTCTTCCTATCACATCAATGCCCTAGATGGAAAAAAGCCACGGGACGGTGAGGCTATATGTCAAACCCCGCCCCAAACATTGGGCACGAAACTTGCAGAAAGGTTCATATACATCCATCATTATACAATCGAAGCCTACATCTCTCCGTTCATTGAGAGATTCATACAAGGGCCCATCGTCTATTATCAGAACATAATGACAGTTAACAAAAGGGCTCAGCAGCCTCGACTACATCATTATATTTAAAAACATGCTAACGAAGGAAACAAAAGGTGATTTCAACCCTTAACACTAACTTCCTAGCGACTTTTCGCTTAGTCCTACGACTACAGTGGATCGATCCGGACTCAGCCTCGTTTTCTAAAACTTACCAAAAAGTCAATATGTGTGGGGTGAGTTACAAATCCACATGCTCACCAATTACTAGCAATAGTATTATAAATTACACAATGCAAAGAAAAATAGTTCATCATTTTGAAAATATGATATCATTTCGCAGATAGAGCTTTTAACACCAAAGATTCCAAGTTCTCAACTTTACATAAATCACCTCTCAAGAGAGGGTTTTCCAAGTATCATTTATCTTAACTTAGAAGATAATATCAATGATTCCATCATTTTCATCAATCAAACTATTTCATAGCCAAGGGTTATATTAACCTCCCAACTAAGAGTTGTTGCAGTACTGCGTTCTCGAATGTCCTGTCGACTCAGTGGACAGGGATAATGATCATTCATATGGCCACTTAACAATGCATAGTGGTAGAGCTAATTCATAATATATCACTATATTATGACATATATCCACATAGGGTTGGGTGTGCGATATATTCTTCTTACATTATATTATGACATATACCCATACAGGGTTGAGTGTACGATATATCCACCATATGACACCCACCATGTAATATCAAGGTTATCATGGTTCACATCTTATGTTCTTTAATAAAATATCCAAGATTTCATTTAAGTTCCAAAACATATTCATGGATCATTTCATAAAACATGAGTTCATAAAGATAGTTTTCTTTCGCAAGTAAAATCACTATTCATTTTCACAAAATCCTATAGCATGGAATCACAGAGAGTTTAATCATTCACACGTTTATAATACCAAACTACTAATAGAAAGAATCCACCTCAAAAGTTCTCACCCTTGAGCTACTCCTTCCGGTTCACTTCGGATCACTGGTTCCCACACCACCTATCACATGGATATGACCGGAACTTAACTTTGTAAACCAAAGTAACTCATGCATGCTCGTGGAGGTATAAAAGTGAGATACTTTCCTTTTTAAATATTTTATTTTTGGCCACTCTTGGCAACCTCATGGTCTCCAATATCCCTACTTATATTTAGGTAGAGAGATCTACATAAAGACTTCTTCCATCCTTATTCTCAGAATTTTAAATCCTTATTCTCAGAATTTCTAGATTCTATCTCACCCTTTGTAAATTTGTTTCAAAACACTAAACTTTTAAGAAGAATTCTAAAAATCTACTGAGGGCTATATTAGAATGTTATCTAAATCTTTTATCAAGAAATCGAAGTCTTAAAGTCATCAGAAGTAGGTCTAAAAATTTGTGGGGAGCAGACTGTCCAAAAACAAACCTCATTAAAAAAAAATATTTTTCTCAAAAGTTGTTCATCCAGATTGGAATTTGTAAATTTTGGGTGAAATTAGACTCATAGACATTACTTTTCATATGTGGCTCATTTTTAGGAATTTTTTCTGAAATTTACTAAAATTCCCCAAAAGTGACTGTTGTGACTTTCAAATGCAGAATGTTAAAAAATGACATAGGGGTTCTAAAATTAATTCTTGAATCCAACAAAAAAAAGTATACATGTTAACGACATGTTAAAACAATTTCACCAAAAATAAGTTTTAATTTTACTAAGTTTTAGTTACCACGAAAATTCTTAGATGGGCCATATAACTATTGTTTTGTACTTTTTCAATGAGTCTCCTACTTTCATAACCTTTATTTCCGTTTACACATGTAAGCATTACTTCAAATCATCATATGATTATTTAATATGCCATATTCATAATTCTTTCAAGTTCTTCATAGCTCTCAAAACCTAACTCAATCAAGTTCACTAATCAAGAAAGTCTTTATTATTTTAGATTATGATTCTTCCATGGATGTTCTCTTATGACCCTAACTCCATTTGTTTTAAAGAGAGGTGAAAGGTGTGAGATGATTTTAGTCTTTAAAAGAGAGCTTAAAGAATACTTACTTGTTTGTTCTTGGTTTTAAATTAGAAGAGTTAGATTTAGTTCATCATTTCCTTCTTTTTCCTCTCTTTGTTTCTTTCCTTCCTTCTCTTTTCTTCTCTTTTCTTTTCTTCCTTCCCTTTCCCCTTGCTAGCACCAAATTTTAGATAGAGATTAGAGGGGCTCAAATAAATGTTTTTTGAAGAAAAATACTTGTATTTATAGGCAAAGACTTAAGTGTTAAAAGACATATTTACCCTTTTATTTAGTTAGAATTTAGTTTGTATCTAACCAAGTTACCATCTAGCTAGGGTTTAGTTCCTTTAGTTTGGTTGAGTCCTAATCATAGTTTGATTTAGTACCATGATTGAAAATATGGGTTAGAAGAAAAAAATTTCAAGAGTCATGTTCATCATTCATTCACCATCACAAGACCTTTTTTCCTTTTTTCTTCTTTTTTTTTAATAAATAGTCACATCCATCTCCCTTTCCTCTCATAGAGATGTATATATATGTGTATATATACCTTGATTGGTAATTTGATTAAGGAAGAAATTTTTTTCAAAAATTACATCACTTGCATTCCATCATTTTCTTTATTTTGTTTGGGTAAATTACCTTTGCACCCCTTCAATTTAATGGTAATCACACTTAGACACCCTTTACTTACACCTCTTGTCAGTTAACGCCGTTAACGGCGTAAAAAACTTACTAATATACCCTTATTATACATAATTAGATTACTAAAATACCCTTAGGGTTGATTTGGGGGTAAATGAAGATATTACAGAGAGAGAGAATATTTAGGGTATTGTAGGCCCTTCCCTATCTGTTCCTCCTAAATGCGTCATGCACAATTGGGAATGTAGACTACTATGCATTGATTGGGTTGAAGCGGGGATGTTTGCGATCGAAGTTGGAGAGAGCCCATTTGTTGCTCACGCTGCAGCACAAGCCCGATAAAGCTAATAGCCTTATCGATAGGTGCGAGTTTTTTGATGAATGAGATTTTGATTCGATTAGAGATAGAGAGGAACAGAGGAGTTTTTATGAAGGTGGGTTTATTAGTAACAGAGGAGAGGTTTCTTATTAACAGAGGAGAGGTTCTTCACTCTCTCTTTCCCTCGTCAGTTTCTCTCGCTCTCTCCCTCCCTCGCCATCTCAGCTGTCATCCCCCACGCCCAACTCACCAGACCCACCAACAATGTAAATTAAAGTCCTAAATTGAGGGAAAATGAGGGGTGGAAAGTTTTCAGCGATGATGGTGCGATGTGGTGTTTGCGGCGATGGTGGTGGGATGCGGTGTTTGCGGTGATGGTGGTGGGATGCGATGGAGGTGGGGGTGCTCTACGGGAGAGAGGACAATGGTTGCCGATGGAGTTGATGGTGATTTATGGTGGTTGATGGCGGTGGTGGATTGAGATTTGCGATTTACAAGTTTGATTCATTGGTGACGTCTCATGGCTCCTCCGCGTCTCTGCCTCTGCCGATGACTGCGGCGATTGCAATCTGGTGAACAGATAAGATGAACAGAGGCGATTTAAGCCCCTTCCCTCTCCCTGATCTAATTTCCCCCCGAGTTGAGAGATCTCTCTCCATTTGTTCTCTCTCTCGCTGTGATTGGAGGTTGAGGGTTTCAGGTGAGGCTTTCTAGCAATGAGAGAGATAGGGGGTTAGGATTGGGTAACAGAGGAGGAAGGGCAGAGGGGGGAGGGAGATGAATATGGTTTTGTTGTGGTAGGAAGCGAGGGTAAGATTATTGTAAATTAAAGTTTAAAAAAATACTGTGCATTATCCGGTTAGTCAATTAACGTTCAACTGACAGTTGGACTAAAGTGTTACATACATTAATAAAGTAAGGGAGTGCAGTGTGATTTCAGAGAGTAAAGTGTGATTACCATTAAATAGAAAGGGTGTAAAGGTAATTTACCATTTTTTTAAGGTAAGAAATTGTCACATCACCCTTCCCTCCA
>JAUTBS010219215.1:0-11575 GCA_032361285.1 Aequorea victoria | reverse complement strand
AGGATTTATATAGTTTAAATTCTAGGGTTTGAACACTTGTTAAACCAATTAGGGTAAAATTACGCCTAGGTTAGGTTGTACGAAATTCGCGGGTCTTTACATTAAGAAGTTTCTTACTTGGTTTGTTCTTGATCAAATGAAGAGATGACTTAGCTTTAATGTTCTTCCTCTTCTTCTTCTTCTTCTTCTTCTTCTTCTTCTTCTTCTTCTTCTTCTTTCCAAGTGTGCTGAGATTCTAGAGAGGGAGAGGAGGTGCAAAAAGTTTGGGAAAATGAGGGAAAAAGAGTTCTATTTATAGGCTAGGAGGTGAGAGGATTTTCTATGATTTTCTTTTCCTTTTAATTCCATTAGTTAGTCTTTCATAAGTCTTTCAAGACTTCAATCAATGGATGGTTGAGTGAGAAGTCTTCCAAAAGAGGACTATATGACATGGGCCAAATAGTTATTTGATGTTTATGAGAGATCAAATCAAAAATTATGAGAAAAAGGGTTCTGGGAAAAAGTCTTCTACATCATAGTCTTTATTTGACTAGTTTTCTCTCCTAATTTCATTATTTCATGTATTCTTCTCTTATTGAGGTATATCTATGTGTATAAATATCTCTCATAATTAATTAATTAGGAGAGAAGAAGATGTAAAGGGTAAATTTGAGGTTGCTTCCAAAGTTGGCAACCATCACATCACCACTTCTCTCCTTTCTTTCTTTATTTGATTTTTAAGAAATTAGTCACATCATAACTTCTCTCATGGGGGAGGGAAATTTTCAGCCATGTATTTTTATATATATTCATATTTATTTTAATTTATTTTGATTAATAAGTTTGATGTGGGCCCCCCTTTTAATTCTTTATTTTATTTTGTTCAAAAGTCTCCCTATTTATGTCACATCATCCATCTCTCATGGAAGAGAGAGGCATTGATGGCCAAGGGGCTGTTTGGATGATGTAATATTTTGCTAATTTTCTTATTTGCATAATTTTGAAATTCATGTGGGCCCCATTTTGATGTTTAATTAAAATTTGGGCATTTTATAGAATTTTTCAAGACTACTTCATGGAATGGGCTTTAATTTAATTATTTGATCTCGAGAATTTAATTTGGATCCATTGATTTAATATATGAATTTATGGCTTTAATTACCATGTTGGACTTTAGCCCAAAATCTCATGTTTGGGTTGTGATCTCAAAGACCAAACATTGTTCTACAAACTTAACATTAAAATTACTTAGGTTATAATTCATATCCATGATTTCTTAACTCCTTTAGGTTTAAAGAGTTTAAATTCTAGAGTTTGAACATTTGGTAAACCAATTAGGGTAGATTTACGCCTAGAATAAAGTGTATGAAAACTCAAGTTTTTACAAAAATTGCCGACATGTGTTGAAGAGATTACACAAGAGTGAGAATTTATTGTTGTGGGTTGCAGATAATTGTGCCAAGTCAGCATCCGCACCAAACTTCTTCCAACACTAAGCAACCTCCAATCAACAACTAATAAAAAAATTAAAAATCTATACATAAATCCTAAACTACAAATTAAACTAAGATTTATTCTGAAAGAAGTAACCGTGCTTTTTATCCCCGACAACGGCGCTAAAATTTGATCTATGTCGTTTGTGTGATCAAAAATAGTATTTATTTAAATCGATTAAAATAGTTATTTCGTAGAGTAGTGGTTAAGATCGAGTATCGTTCCGTAGAGACAAATAGGGTAAGTTGTGTTGATTCTCGAATAATTCTGAATTTAATTCGATTAAAAGATTTGTGTGATTAACTAATTGAACTACAAAAATAATTAAAATCAAAGGTTCTTTGTTTAAAGAGAAATTTGCCTAAGGTTAGGAATCCACCATAACTTTGTAGTTACGAACATGCAATTAAAATGAATATTCAACCATTCAATTCAACTAGGATCTGTTTTGACTACAAGTCGCCATGGAATCAACAAGAAGATAAATATGATTGCAACTCGGCATAGATTATCTTTGAAAAGCATGGATCGTCCTTAAAGATTTGGCACGATCCGTCTCATCGTAGCATAACCTATTTCACGTCTCAATCATATTCAAAGAAAGCATTATTTGTGTAACTCCATCATCGTAATCACAAAAAACTAAAACAAAAGCAAAATCATAAAAATAACACCGATTGATTCACAAATCAAAAGACTAAGTTTATACAAAACGTTGAATCAAATGTTTGAAATATAAATCAAAATGCAAAATCCTAATTACTTGGCTAGGGTTTCATCCAAACCCTAGGCAGGAGGGGAATAGCCGCTTATTGATGTGACGAACGATGTTGTTGATCCGGATAGACGAGCCATCTCGATCTTCTTCTTCGTTCTCCCCCTTGAACCCTAGCTGCCGTGAATGATTTCTCCTCAATTTCGGAACCCTAGTTTCTGATAACTCTTCCCTTTATATAGCCCTTTTCAAAAACCATGCAAAAACCTGATTTTAGAAACTGAATTACCGCAGAACATCCGAACGTAGGTGATGAGCATGCGAACGTTTTCGTCCAGAAGCTTATTCTTCATGCTCGAGCGTTCGGACGCAAGTGACGAGCATTCGGACATTTTTGTCTCGTGGTCATCCTTTCTTCCAGCATCCGGACATTGATGAATTGCGTCCAGACATTTTTGGACAGTTTGTACTTAAATATCTTTTTGCATTATTTTTTTCCTTCTTACATCATTCTCGCCATATGTCCGATTATCCACTCATGCACACCAAACAAAACTAAAACATTTATTAAATAGATAAATTGAGGATATAAAATATAAGTTAAAGGGCTTAAATAAGTCCATTTAAGCTTAGATCAGGGAGTTTGTCTTCAATATGAAGGGAGATAAAGTTTCAAAAGCTCGCTCCCTCCCGCGAACGGATCGGTGGAGCAAGACGGGCAAGTCGAAGGACCTAGGTTTGTCCATCGATGTGGAGGATGATTTCTGCTTCCGGCATTACGTGGAGGACATCTCTGGTATTTTGAAGCCGCGATGCTACCCCTTCGCGGAGACTTTTGTGGATCCTGCTACAGAGGATCCTATCACTCTTCTTTGTGCCTCCTGGGCCATTCCAGGCGTCCTCTGTGCTTATTCTGAGGGAAATAAGGCAAGCCCTTAGTTTTCTGCATCCTACAATTCTCGCCGGGTTGCTCGTCAGCTGGGGTATGATCAAGTAGTGCCCCGCGTTCATCCTTTGTCTGTCTTGGTGGACGTTGCTTTCTCTCATTACTTTCTTCCCAACCAGGTTGCTCTCCTAACGTAGCCTGAAGGTCTCTCTCTTTTGTCTGTTGCTCGTAAAGGGTTTGTCTCTCCATGGTGGAGTGACTTATAGGTGCGTTAGCTTCTAATTTTCTATGAGTTTGTGACCGGCAAAGCCCACATTCCTTCCCATATCTATGTTTACAAGGATGAAGTGCGGTTTAACATGCCCCCGCGGGATCGGGATAAGTACTCCCACGATCCTTTCTCTCCTTTCTCTTATCGAAACTTTTTGGGCTTGAAGGATATTGAGATAAAGAGAAGCGAGTTGAAGGATGGGTTGTCCCTGGATCCTAAGCACCGTAAAAGCAAGGCGTCGCGGGCTGAAGATTATGTGGCGCGGTGGCTGAGCGGGGATATAGATAAAGACATCCTGGAAAGCAGGGACGCGATGATGCTCAGTGCCACAGAGGAGGCCGGCAAGAAGATGGGTCTGATGGATCTAAATATTTTTGAAGTCTTATACTAATCCATGGAGAATGGCGAAGGCCATCAATGACCACGATCGCGCCTTTCCCAATAAAGGCTTCCCCCCACTGGACGAGGTCGAGGCTACTATGTATGGCCTCAATGAACTAGGGAGTTCTGCTAGCCGTGTGCAGGAAGCTATAGTTCCTCCGTCGCGGGCCAATCGGGGAAAAGGCGTTGCCATACTAAAAAAGGGGGTCCAAAAGGAGAGAAGCATTATTTTGAAATGAAAGCATCCTACAGGCATAGTTATATCTGAGCCGCGAGATATTGAGAAAGAATAAGAAGAGGAAGGAAAAGAAGTCCCATTGCTCAAATGCCCCAGACGGAGAGGTGAAGATTCTTCTGCGGCTACCTCTACGAAGGCGTTGAAAATTACTACGCCCGAGGTGGAGAGTTGTACGGTTCTGGAGGATGTTCCTACTATTGAAGACATTCTTTTAGGTGAGGGGCCTTCTGATCTTAAACCTATTAATGCTGAAGGGGATATCTCTGCTGATGCTGAAGGGGGACTGCCGCTTCTGTCCGCAGAAATTGGTGAAGTGGGAAAGGATGGTGGGGGATCCCCTCTTGGGGAGGCAGCGGAAGGTGTTGTTAAAGAAGTTTGTTAGGGGGACGGGGCGGGGGTTGAAGAGCTAAATTGCGGGATTGAGGCAGTAAAAGTTCCCCGCCTGAGTCCTGGTCTAGAAGATAAACTTGTGCTACTTGCGCTGGTTTCTGCTGGTGCTGAAGTTGGTAGTTCGCCAAAGCGCTTGGATGAGTCTGTTCATGCGGAGATGGAAGCACTTTGTGACATTATTTCCCTGCCTTCGATCTCCAAAGAGTCGCGGGTGCTAGGAGGTGAGGCAGAGGCTTCTGAGGAACTCCCCTCTGGTGATGGAGACGCGGGGGGGAGCTGGCTTCCTCCCCTTTTGACAGTTGCTGCGGTGGAAGAGGGAGTGACCCCCTTTTACGAGAAATTGGAGGCCGTGGCAGATGTTGACTAGCTGGCAAAGATTCCTTCTACTGGTTTCTTCTTCCGTAACGTGCCTCAAAAGTATTGCGAGGTACTGCGTCAGGTTCGCTTGAAGCACTGCCTAACATTTTAGCATGTCAAGCATTTGAGCCCTTTGGTGATGACCGCGATGATGAGTGTATTAGGTGAGTTGCTTCTGTGCATTCAACGTATAACTTATATGAGCTGCAGCCGATATACTTTTGATTGTTTCCTCGATAATGTTCAAGACTTGCAGAGGAACTATATTGAGGTGGGCTGGGTGGAGAGTCATCTTCATATGGTTCCTAATCAAGTTAACAACTTTGTGGCAAGGAAGAAGATTCAGTATCTTCGTCGCACCCATGAGAGCTTCATTCAGGCGGTACGGCATTACGAGGAGGCCATCAAGAAGTGGGAAGCTCGTCTTGAGAATAGACTGAAACTGCCTTGTGCTGATATTAGCACCGAATGCAATATTGACAAAGGTCTTCTATAGTTTGTAATCTTTTTATCGAGGCCTTTTGTAACTTGTTACCGTGATTTGTAAATATAATGAGAATTTGCTTCACTTGTCTTCATATATGCATACATTTCTCTTTTCTCTCTCCCCCCTTTTTTTGAATATGTTACGATCCATGGTGGGAGAAAATCACGATTAACGCGGAGAGGTGTTTACTAATGCGGAGAGGCAAATGTTCGAGCGTTTACTAACGCGAAGAGGCAACGAGCATTTTTAACATGGAGAGGCGACGAGCGCTATTAATGTGGAGAGGCGACGAGCGCTATTAACGCGGAGAGGCGACGAGCGATTAGATATACTAACATTTATAAACGCGGAGGTGAGCATGAGCTGGCGGATGGTGCTTGACTTAATCATGGAGACGGCATACTTGAATGCTATAAAGTGTTTCATTAACGCGGAGAGGCGATAAATGTGGTAAAATGTTGCAAGAGCATTTACCAGTGTGGAGAGGCGACGAGCGTCATTAACGCCTAGAGGCGATCAATGAGATAAAATACGGTGGCGAATGCTTCGCATTGATAATGAAGTGATCCGAGCTTCCAACTATATATATAGATGAGAACACAAATATAAAGAAAAGATCAACTCAAATTTTAGTATTTTGCTCAACGGTAATAGATTGTTCGGTGCTCTCCTCTTTTTGCCTATGGGTAATACATTTTCAACCATTTTGAGTTGATGGGTGCTTTATCCCATTCTTACTTGTTGGTTCTTTTGATTCGGTAATATCCACTTGAATTTGCCTCCATGATTTGGAATGGGCCTTCCCATTTGGGTGTGAACTTTGGCGCGCTCATTCCCCTCATGATATGAGTTGCCGTTTTGATTACGAGATCCCCTTGTTTAAACTCTCGCCTTTTTACCAAGGAATCATATGCCCGGGCTATGTGCCGCTTGTAAACTTTAAGCGCGGTTCGTGATTGTTCCCTTCTTTCTTTTAGAATCTCTAGCTCGCTTAGGCAGAGGTTTGGCTCGACCTAGCTGTTTAAGGCAAGTCTTGCTGATGGGACTACTAGTTTCGTTGGTAAGACGACCTCTGTTCCGTAAACCAGTGAAAATGGGGTTGCCTGCGTGCATCTTTTCTTGCTCGTTCTATATGCCCACAAGGTTGTAGACAATTGCTCAAACCATTCCTTCTGGAATTCGTGTATCGTCTTGCTTAAGATTCTTAGTATGTTTTTATTCAAGGCCTCGGCTTGTCCATTCCCTTGTGTGTAATAAGGTGTAGAGCGAAGGTGGGTGATGTTGTACTTAAGCAACAGCTGTCTCAAATGAGAGTTGGTAAAAGGAGTCCCGTTGTCTGTCAAGACATTCTTGGGGATACCAAACCTGCAGATGATGCTCTCTTTGATGAAATTAGCCACCGCGGGACCCGTCGCTCGACGCAAGGGGATAATTTCTATCCACTTAGTGTAGGTCTTGGTGGTTGGTAGGATCCAAATATTTTCTCTCGAAGGTGGGGAGATTGGCCCGATAAAGTCCATTGTCATGTGCGGAACGGCCATGGCATTTGCACCGTCTTTAGATTATCGGTGGGGGCGTGGAGTATGTTGTCGTGTGCTTAACAGGCTTGACATCTTTGTACATGCTTCTTGTAGTCCGCCTCCATAGTGGGCCTAAAGTACCCGGTGTGAAGCAGATGGTCGACTAGTTTAGTTGCGCCTTGGTGTTCCAACCTATGTGCCTCTTCTAGAACTGTTGTCATGTCTTCCCCCGCGATGCATCTTAGTAACTTCCCTGAGTAGGCACATTTGTATAGCTCACCTTCGCTCAATATGAATCGTGCTGCCTTCTTTCTGTCCAACGCGACCTCTTCTTTAGAGGTTGGGATGGAGCCTTCTCTAAGATAATATTTGTAGGGTTGTCGCCAATCTGTGGCCGTGGTGATGAAGTTGCATTCCGTTGGCGAGACATGTTGGAGGCATTCTTCGCATTCTTGTTGTACTTTTGCCGCCTCTTTTGCCATGTCAGGCCAGTAAAACCCCTGCCTTTGGATTCTCCTGTACAGGCTAATCTATCGTGTGTCGCAGGGTAGTTGGTGTATGCTTCCCAACCTGAACCGCACCTCATCCGTGTCGACGGTTATTTTTTCTTCGGATAAGAAATCTCTAACTGAGCATGGGACATTTCTTTTAAATATTTCAATCGTCGGGTTCTCATGCGATACGTCTGCTTTTGAGGTGAGGGCTGCGAGCGCGTCGGGGTGTCGATTGTTGGTTCGTGAGGCGTGTTCAATACTTAGCTCCGTGAATTTGTCTATTAGCCTTTGTACAATGGGTCGATATTTAACCAAGTTTGGCTCCTTAATGGCGTAGTCCCTTTTTGTCTATTTCATAACTAGCTTTGAATCCCAACTTATTTTCAATATTGAGACTCCAATGTTCAACGCGACCATTAGGCCTAGGATCAATGCCTCATATTCTGCCTCGTTGTTGGTTACTGAGAAATCCAGCTTATAGCTAAGGTCAACCCGCGTTCCATCTTCCGCGATGAGCACCACTCCTGCTCCCCCCCCTTGGTTAGTAGAAGATCCGTCAAAGCACAGACCCCATTTGTGTGTTTCGACTATTCTGACTTCTAGGTATTTGCTGAGTGAATTTTCTTCAAAGGGCTCATAATTTATGTAGGGGAATTGAGCTAGCAAATTGGCTAAAGCCTGACTTTTGATGGCGGGGGGTCTTTTGCAATGTTTGTTAAATTCGGCCAGTTGTAATAACCACAGCGCCATTCGTCCTATCATGGCTGGTTTAGCGAGAAGGTAATGAATGGTATCGCATTTGGTTATTATTTGGAGAGAGTGCCGCAGCTTTTGTGCTACAAAAATCAGGGCCAAGCAATGTCATTTCGCCAGTGAATATATTTCTTCCGCACCTTGGACAACTCTACTGATATAGTAAATAGGACATTCTTGCCCCTCGTCATCCTGAGCCAATAATGTCCCAATTGACCGCGGGGTGTGTAAAACTCGACAAAAATTTTTAAATTTTAAAACTAATTATTAATACAATAATTAAATGAATTAATTTAAAATAAATTAACTGATTAAAAACGTAATAAAATAAAGTAATACAAAGAATTCTGAAATATTTAATACTAGAATAAACCTAATTATATTAGTGGTTAAATTAAGAAAGAAGAAATAAAAGAGAGAAAGAAATAAAGGAAAATAGAAAAAGTAAATATGGGGAATCTGCTGTGGCTATTTGATAGCAGGAAGTCTCCTCTTTTGATAAGTCAAAAGGACCGAATCAGTGGGAGAAAATCGTGGGATCAATCCCACGATACTTTCTAACCATTCCCTTTTAAGCAGATCATTTTCCCCCTTTTATCTCCCTCAGATTCTAATCCCTTAGAATTTCCCTCTCTTTGCATTGTATTCCCCTGCGAAGACTCTCTCTCCCTCTCGGCTCCTTTGCCCTGCAGCACCACGCTGCCACCACCATCGCCAAGCCCCGCCACCACCATCGTTGGCACCACCACATCTGGACACCTCCAATATCATCGTCTTCATTATCACTTTACAGTGATTAACGTGTGAGTCATATTTACATGCTCTGTTCTATTTTTCTATACAGTGGTTATAGACGTAGTTATATATATATATATTATCATATATATATATTATCATATAGTTAGATCATAGCTCTGTTTAAAGAATTATCCATCAAGCATATGATTAAATAAAAAGGTATAGGGTTAAATGTAAATGGAACCAGAAGAATAGTTCAGTATATATAGATATATTAATATATAGCAGTGGTGTATATATAATAGTTTTATATATATGCATAAACAGATCCATATCATGAAACCAACCAAGGAAAATATGTCTAGACCCTCCGAAAATATGATAAAACATCATAGGTAATGATAAAAGAGAAGAAAAGAATAAGAAGAATCATGAAAACCCAAGCTCCAGAGCCATTAATGGCTAATGCGAAGCTTTGGGTCGACTCACACCTTGGTTGAGTCGACCCACGTGACGTAAAAGACGTATCCCGTGCCTTTGGGTCGACTCACAACCTTCTTGAGTTGACTGATAATGTCTGCCTTACCTTGAGTCGACTCACAAGCCATTTGGGTCGACTCATATTGACCATGCCGTGACCAGTGAACCTTTGAGTCGACTCACAACATGCCTAGGTTGACTCCTGCATTGACCCTTGTGACCTATGAACATTGAGTCGACTCACCATCCTTATGAGTTGACTCACAGCACCTCTTTATGCCTTGTGAGTTGACTCACACCCCTTTGGGTTGACTCACATCCCCTGGCCATGCCATAGGTCAACACAGCCTCTCTTGCATCGACCCCTTTGTGACCTGAGACCACTTGGATCGACTCACAGACCCCATGATTCGACCCACAGCCACCTGAGACTATGCCAGACTGCCTTGGGTTGACCCACAACCTCTGTGGTTTTGACTCATAGCCACCTGAGGGGTTTGGGTCGACTCATAGCCCCTGTGAGTCGACTCACTGTGACTATTATGCAAAGAACCGAGACCTTTTGGCTTAGAGTCGACCCAACACATCGAGGCTGTTGCTGAAGAAGTCACCAAGCTTCTAGAAGCAGACATCATTCGAGAGGTCGACTATCCAGATTGGCTGTCGAACATGGTCGTAGTAAAGAAGAAGACAGGAAAATGGCGGGTATGCGTACATTTCACAAGCCTGAACAAGGCTTGCCCGAATGATAGTTTCCCCCTCCCCAAAATCGACCAGCTCGTGGACTCAACGGCTGGCCACGCTCGCATGAGCTTCCTCGACGCTTATAGAGGGTACCACCAGATCGCGACGCACGGCCCCAACCAGGAGAATGCCGCATTCATCATGCTGCGGGAAACCTACTGCTACAAGGTCATGCCATTCAGCCTGAAGAACGCGGGTGCCACCTATCAGAGGATGTTGACTAGGATGTTTGGAGAAATGCTGGGAATGATGATGGAGGCCTACATCGACAATATGGTGGTTAAGTCCAGCGAAAGGGAGGATCATCTTGGCGACCTCCAAGAAATGTTCGACATTTTAAAGCAGCACAAGCTCAAATTGAACGCTTCAAAATGTGCTTTCAGTGTTAGGTTCGGTAAATTTCACGACTTTCTCGTGACACACAGAGGAATCGAGGCAAATCTAGACCAGATCCAGGCAATCCAAGTTGTACAATGACCGAGGTCGGCCAAAGATGTCCAGAAATTAATGAGAATAGCCGCGGGCCTGAATCGGTTCATCAGCCGATCTTCGGACAAATGACGTCCCTTCTTCCAAGCCTTGAAGCGGAACCCAAGCTTCCAATGGACAATGGAGGCCGATACGGCCCTAGAAGAACTTAAAAGATACTTGGCAGAGCCCCCACTCCTCTCCACTCCCCAGTTGGAGGAGAGGTCCTCTACCTTTACTTAGCTGTGTCGCATCATGCTGTAAGCAGAGTGTTGGTAAAGGCGAAAGACCGACGACATCAGTCGGTGTACTATGTCGGTAAGACACTATCCGATGCCGAAACGAGGTACCTGCCCTTGGAGAAGCTGGCCTATGCCCTCATTGTGGCTTCGAGGAATTTAATGCACTACTTCCAAGCTCATCCAATCACGATCCTCACCGAATACCCTCTCAAAGCATTGCTTGGTAAGGCTAACCTTACGGAAAAAATCTCCAGATGGGCCATAGAGCTCGGTGAACACCACATCAGCTTGGAGTCGAGAATGGCCATCAAGGCCTAGGTCCTGGCCGACTTCATCGCAGAGCTTACCCCATCTGCCGAACCAACGGCTGCCAAAGTTATAAAGACAGCGACTGCTTGATCGCTGTCGTTTGCGTGATCAAAGATAAATTTATAAAAACCGAGTAATAACAACTACTCCGTAGAATAGCGGTTAAGACCGGATGTCGATGCATAGGGACAAAGAGGCTGAGTTGTGTTGTTCTACAATTAATTCTCTAATTAATTCAATTAAAAAGGAGTTTGTTTGATTAACTAATTTTAACTAAAAAATAATTAAAAATAATGATTCTTAAATAAAGAGAAAACTACCAAAGGTTGGGAATCTACCCTAGTTTCGTAACTATAAAGATGCAATTTAATAAACCAAATAAATATTCAATCGACAAGGATCCGTTGTGACTACAAGTCGCAACGGAATTGTCAAGAGGATAACTATGATTGCAACCCGGTATAGGTTATCTTTCAGTAGCACGGATCATCTCTAATGACACGATCCGTCTCATCCTAGCATAACCTATTGTAACGCCCCGAAATTCCCGGGTCGTTAAGAGACATACATATAATATTTAGGGTTATTCTAATGACATCCATCCACAAAATTTAATATCTATCATAGAT